>NAJO01000077.1:0-120736 GCA_002077065.1 Cryoendolithus antarcticus
GTTTTGATCGGCGAAGTAGTTCTGAAGAAAGTCGGCTTCAGTGCCCGTTGGTGATAGCTGCAAAGAAGGGAAAATCACCTGTCCCATGTTATCGCCTGCCCAGTCTGCATCTGCGCCTGCGCCACGATGGTAGTGCAGCTGTGCTAGAGCTGCCGCTGCCGACGCCGCAGGGATCAGAGAGCCTCTTCTGTACTCGTCTGACGAGCGTTGTTGTGCTTGCATGTTGCTGTATATGACCGCGGCGTCATTGTCACCCGCCGTGTAGTAGCCGCCATCGTGCTGCCCAAGTATGTGACCATAGCCTGGCGCAAATGATGAGCCGAAGCCTGCGTCAAGGTTGAAGGCGGGTGACAGACCTGACGGATCAGAGTGCTGTGGTACCACTGCCTGGGCGTGGTTTTGTTGCGGGGAGGGTTCCTGTGGGCGCTCATGTGGCGGCGTGGATATCATGAGGTCGAAGCTCTCTTTGGTCGCCGGCAGTTTGGCGATGTAGTACTCGGGGTGGGCTCGGCGGATATGCTCCTGCATGGAGCGATATCGCTTCTCCTGTAGGCGACGACATTGTTACTGGGTGCTCTGTGCGTGTGACTAAAACGCATGCAATATGAAGATGGACGATGCGAAAGGAATGAGCGTATTGCGAGGCAACAATAGCAGTTGACAAACAACATTGAGAGTGATGGTAGATGGAGGTGGTAAACTCACGCCGAGACATCGCTTCCTGCAATGGCTGCCATCGTGATTGCGCAGCGGACACACGACCTCGTTGTTGGCGTCCGTAACGGAGAACTGGCCGGTGAGCGAGGTGGTGCGCTGAGGCATAGTAATAGGTAGCAGCAATGGTGCTCAGGTGCACTGCTATCTGCAGGCCGGCCTGCTTTGCTTGCTCGCAACACACGAGAGGTAGAGGTACAGCCCACTCAGCTAGGTGAAGCTCGCGGATCTGGGAGGGCAGCCAGCAAGATCGGGAAGGAGAGCTTCGGGTGGAGCTTGTGTCCGGTGGTAGAAGCTATACGGGGAACCAGATTGATGCTGTCCTGTCGTTGTCGAAGCTGTTGCTGCTGACCTTGCGCACACCCGGCTGCACTCGAGGTCGGGTTGAGGAATGCTGGGGCGTGGATGTGTGCGAGGGGTGCGGCAGATTGCGCAGTCGACACGCCGGGCTGGGATGACCCCACCTGATGAGGGGCTCTATCGCTCAGTCGCGACGGTCACGTGCGAATGCATTGACAAGGTCTGGGCGGCTGGAAATGCAGGGATTGTGTCGGATGGCGGCAGTGTTGCATACGCGAATCTGCAGTGTCGGCTAACACCTCATGTTGATGAGCTGGTCTAGATGCGTTGCGACCGGCCGTTTCCTTTCGCTCGCATTCTCGATCGTTTGGGCCATCCAGGATTTGATGGTCTGTCAGGACGCATGTCATTGCAGTTGAGTAGGGTTCAGACTGTGTCTGACATAGGCGAGCCGTAGAAAGCCGGGCTAGCCAATAGCGAGCCAGCAACGCCTTCTCTAGCCACGACGCCATCGGTCTGATGCTGACAACGGCGGGGCGTGGCACCGATAACGAATGCTTTCGACGGTGACGATGGCGATGGCAAGCAGATGAGCTCTTATCAGGCTGCGAACAATTTATGAAAGATCTATAAGGTGCACTCTCGTGTCCGCGGATATTGCACGAATTAGAGCTGCATGCGATCCGAGCTCTATGCTCTCGGTACAGGCAGCTCTCGAAGGTCAGCTTAATTCCATTCGAGGCAACGATGTATCCGTCCTCAACACTGCAGATGTAGTGCACTCCGTACATAACTCACGCAAGTTGATGGTAACGGAATACCACCTCGGCCCGTGTACAAGCTTTCCGCTTTCTGAGTGACATCACAGCCATATTCGTTCCGTTCTTCATGATAGCTCATCTAAAAAGTCGAATCTCTCATGATCTCTTCAAGTAGTCATGGCTCCTCTACCCGACATAACGCTAGCATTCGACGCCTACGGCACCCTCCTCTCTACAGCGTCTATCGCAACATACCTGGCCACCCACTTCTCTCGATCCCAAGCCGAAGCTCTCGCGAAAGCATGGCGAGTCTATCAGCTCGAGTACACATGGCGTCTGAACAGCATGGGAGTGTATGAAGACTTCGAGAAAGTGACACGACGATCATTCCTGCATGCGCTGGCTGAAGCGGCACTTGAGCTGGGTGAGAGAGACACTGAGGGTGTCATGCAGCAGTACGACAACTTAGAGGTGTTCAGTGACGTGAAAGGGTGCCTAGAAAGGCTTCGAGGCGAAGAAGGGGTGAATGCAGTGGTGTTCAGTAACGGCACGCACTCAATGGTATCGAACAGCGTCACTGGCTCGGCTACGCTGCGCGACTACGGAGATGTACTGAAGGATATCGTAGTTGTGGAAGAGGTGAAGAGGTTCAAGCCGGCGCCAGAGGTCTACAAATACCTGGTCGGGAAGGTTGGAAAACAGGCCGACAGCCAGGAACAAGTAGGCAGGGTTTGGCTGGTCAGTGGCAATCCGTTCGATGTTGTTGGCGCGAGAGCTTTCGGGATGAACGTGATCTGGGTCGACCGAGGCGGTTCTGGCTGGATGGACGGGCTTGTGGAGGGAGAGAAGGGAAGGCCGACCGCCATTGTGAAGAGCTTGGAAGAGGTGGTTGGAGTGCTCGAAAGGCACTACCGTATCTAGACAATTGCGACTTAAGATGCAGTCAAAACAAAGGTCATTCCAAGCCGCAGGAATTCGGATTATCACGTGGCGCGTCGCAACGTGGCAGTGCAGTATCGAGGTGCTACGCTGTCTCGTAGCTCTCTTAGATTCAGCATCCGTGACCATAGCACTGTGCTGGCGGCACATTAAGAAGACCCTGATTGCATAGCGCATATCTGCAGCATCGTAAGGAAGCTCTCTGATGAACACGTACTCTGGCCATCCACTCCAGAAAAACAGTAGATGCCAATGTCGAGTATAACTACGCCAGATACGCTGTAGGGGAATGTACCACGTCTAATTTACTGATTCTCCCATTTCGTCTAGAAGCCCAGAGGTAAGCCGGTGGAAAGATCTTCCGTCTGCCCTTCGCTTTCCCCTCCAGCAACCACTGTCAAAAGGTAGGCAGAGTGAATAGGAAGGGCTCGTTTTCTAAAGATCGAAGGAAGAGGCCCTGGAAGCCAACTCTGATCGTGAAGTTTGTCGAAAGAATGCCAAGCATCGGCCCCGGGCCGATTCGAGTCGCGTGGCAGGGCCATAGCTTTGCTACCGAGGTCAGAGTGACGTACCATTCGACGAAGCTTTGAACCAGAGCAGCTGCATTGCAAGAAGTAATGTACTATCACTCATCACCAACTAAACGATTGACCCATAGTCTTCTCATCATTCGTCCAGATCTATCAGACACCTCATCTAACAACCATAACCTACCGTCACCATGCTTCGTACCGCGTTCGCCCGCAATGCCCGCCTCTTCAGCACCTCCATCCGCACCCAAAAGTCAGCTGTCGACGCCGCAAAGGAGACGGCCGCAGACTTGAACAAGGTTGCTGGCGAGAAAGCTGCTGCTGGCATTGAGCAAGCTCGTACGTATTGCCGGATACATCTCTCTACCCATACTTCGGGTTTCCCTGTTGACACGATTCCTCCAGAACAAGCCGCACAAAAGGCGAAGGAGGCCATTGGCATCAACGCCGCCGAGGCAAAGGCAAAAGCCAGCGAGGTTACGGGCGCCACGCAGGGTGATGCTGCCAAGTTGAGCGGGCAGGCGCAGGGCAAGGCTGAGGAGCTCACTGGCAAGGCAAAGGGTGCAATCAACGAGGCGGCCGGCAAGGCCAAGGCCACTGCTGAGGAGGTGAAGGCAAAGGTGTAGATCAGTATGGAATGAGACCTGAGATGGACCATGGCGGATTGGAGACTTGTAAGATGAACGAGGGTATCTGAAAAGCGACGGCAGGCGTATGAAGGGTCCAGTCCACTACCGAGACGACTCTCGCGCAGCTTTCAAGCTTTGGTATCGGCTCAAATTGACGTGCAGCTGCCGTAGACTATCGCACTGGTCACTTCCATGTGATCTTGCCCTTTCAGCAAGCTTCTACAGGCGTGACATGGTAGACCGATTTCCAATGTATCTGTATACTTGCATGAATCGATTTCATCTTCTGCCTTCCCAGAACTACTGAATCTACCACGGACCGCTCGTAGCCCAAAAGCTACCATGGAGCAGAGAACATCTTTGAGAGTCAACTCGTACCGCCAGCTGAGAGGATTTATACCGTACCACTTCTGAATTGTACCATCTCACCGGCGGACCTACACCCGGACGTCGACCCCACCCAACGTTCAGCCTCATGCATGGCAATGTGGGACCACGGTGATCTCAATATAGACCAGACCTATGCACTATGTGCCATGATCGATTCCTAAAGGTAAGACTTCTCTAGTTCATCTCTCCACATCTCTTCCATACAACACCATGGCCACCTTCACCCCTACCCCCGACCTCTCCCTCCCTCGTATCCTCTGTCTCCACGGCGGCGGCGTTACGGCCGAGGTCTTCGCCCTCCAAGCCCGCACTCTGATCCGCGCCCTCCCAGCCTTCCGCCTAGTCTTCGCCGACGGACCCTTCTACTGCCCTGCCGGCCCCGGCATAGTCCCCGTCTACGAGCAACACGGCCCTTTCAGGCGCTGGCTGCGCTGGCTGCCCGAGCACCCTGAGATCGACGACGAGGCTGCGACGGAGGAGGTGTTCTATGCTATTGAGACTTGCAAGCGGGACGATGAGGGGACTGGGCCGTGGGTGGGTTTGATGGGGTTCAGTCAGGGAGCGAAGTTGAGTGCGAGTTTGCTTTATCATCAGCAAATTCGTGTGGAGAAGACTGGGAAGGCGGAGACGGATTACAAGTTTGCGGTGCTTCTGGCTGGGCGCTCGCCGCTGGTTAGCTTCTCGGAGCATTCGAGACATCCTGCGCTCGTCAATGCTGGCCAGGTCAGTGAGGGCTTCGACTATCCGCATCAGAGTCCGCACGTGCTGAGTCTGCCGACTATTCATGTGCATGGGCTGGCGGATGGAGGGCTGCATTTGCATCGCAAGATGCTGGCGCAGTATCACGATCCGAAGACGAGTACAGTCGTCGAGTGGGATGGGGCGCATAGGGTGCCGTTGAAGAAGACGGATGTCGATAAGATCGCGGCGGAGATATACAGGGTAGCCAGGGAGCAGGGTGTGGCAGTGTGAGCGACACCTTGGCTAGCGAAGGCAACGCTCCTGTCGAACGATACACGATATATGCATAGACTATATACACGGACTTTTGGATGATGGTCAGAAACGTCCGACCACCGCACAACAACTCACTCTAGCGCTTTCAGGACGGTCTTTTCGACACCGGCCAGCGTCTCTGGAGTACTGGTCATGGCACCCATGAGGTACAGCACGTTTCCAAGCACTCGAGAGTGGATCACCGCCTGACCGGGCTCAGTGCCGGCCAGTAAACGATCTCGCAGTCCTGTAGCCGCTGTTGAAGCATATCCAGATCCAGCTGGATCCTTAAGAGACATCGCGAACACCGAGCCGATGGCGAACACCGAGTCGACATTAGGCTTGTGTGAGACGGCCTTGACAAAGTCTTGCGACCACACGCTCCACAATAATTGCTGAGTCGGGCTCGCGGACGAAGTTTCCACTGCAGGCAAAGACCAGTCTTTCCGATACGCAGCCCAGTCAGCGCTGTGACTGATCTTCGCCATGGTCTTTAGACTCTCGTTCGCCACCGCGCAGCCGACAGCATGCGCCGTGTAGCTGTGCCCATGCAGCAATGCATCGCTCTTGTCGTTGCTTAAGAAAGCTTCGAAGATCGCCTCGCTAGCGGTTGTAGTGCAGAGCGGTAGCAGACCGCCTGTCAGCAGCTTGGCATTTACAACGATATCGGCATCGACGCCGAGGAAGCTCGCAGCGCTGAAGCGGCCAAGGCGGTAGAGCCCAGTGAAAACCTCGTCGAAGATGACAGGCATACCCCTCCAGTCGGTCTCATCCGAGGCGGATGGAGAGGATTCCCGAACTGCGTCCACGAGGCAACGTTGAAATATCGGGTCCGCTAGGTTCATCCCGCCGGCTCCCAGTATGACGGGCTCCATGATCAGAGCGCCAAAGTTCCGACCAGCCTGTCGAAGTTGATCGATCTCGCCGTCCAGATACTTTCGGTAGATTTCCCGATCAGACTTCCTTGCATCCAGATCGAAAACCTTGTCCAGCGACTCGAACCTCTGGGTGTCGCCCAGCTCGTTCCTCAGCTGCTCCGGCACTTCGACAATCCATTGCCCATCCCTCATCTTCACAGTCGGAAAGTCAAGCCAGTGCCCTCGACCCCGATACCACTCGACTTTCTTGTTATAGATGCTTGGCTCGCTACAGTCCATAGTCCCGATTGTGTCACCGTGGTAACTCCCTATCAACCCCAAGATCTCAACGTTCTCGTCGGGACTCCAGCCATTGCGTTTCGAGGCAGCACGCAAAGCCATCTTGACGGCTACCTCCATCCCTGTGCTGCCATTGTCGGTGTAGAAGACTTTGCTCAGACGTGGATTGCCCATGCTTTGGATGAGGGTTTGGGCCAGAGTGAGAGCAGGCTCGTGAATGGCGGACGCGAACATTACGTGCCCATAGCGGCCTGCCGCGTGGGCTGCTGTGAGAGCCAGTTGAGGGTTGCCGTGGCCGAGACCTTGGGTCCACCAGGAGGCTGAGGCGTCGAAGGCTGGGGTTATGAGGGACGTCTCTTGAGTTGAGGCTGGACCTGGGTCGGCAACGGATTGGGAGGGCTTCTTTTGGTAGGTCTGGAAGTAGTCGCCGTAGGCTGAGTCCATGGCTATGACTGTATTCTCGTTTCGCTCGCTGTGCTGCATGAAGGGGTGCCAAATCGCTTCCGTGGCTTGTTTGGGCATGGACTGCAGGGACTCGATGCGTTGATCGTGAGAATGAAGGAAGCGATCGACGAAGGACGTGACTTGCGCACTATCGCTGGCGTTGGAGTAGTAGTTCCGCATTGACTCTATGTCCTCTGATGCCGTAGCTCTGGCCTCCGGCGGCGGTGTGATCGAGAACGCGTCCACACTCCGCTCAGCGAAATAGTCCCGCAGGTAGGTATAATTTCCGTATCGACTCTCGTCAAAGAGAGCGATGGACTGAACGTCATATCCACGAATGTGCAGCGACTCCCATGCAGATATCGTTGATCCGATTCCGCCGAGTCGATGGTCACCTACTAGCAATACTGGTAGTCTCAGAGGACGGTAAAGATCGGCCTGTGTGATACCCGAGGGCGCAGGCGATAGTACACCGCCCGCAGTCTCGACTATTGCTACGCCGTCTTGTCCATCAGCATAGCTCGAGAGCTCGTCGTGGACTGCTCGTCGGACGGCGTTGTCGGAAATGTCCTTCGATTATTGTCAATCGTTGGTTTGGATGCGATCCTCAATGTTTCATACCTGCGATGAACCGCGGACGGCAAGATGTGGACTGACGGGGTCAGAGAATTGATATAGGGTCTTTGATCGGATTCCTGGCCCGAATGTCGATAAGTGACTGTGGGTAGGCAGTCAGTATAAAGCCAATAGTACATGAAGGTAGATTTGACTGTACCTATCGTCTGCCTCTTGTAACGGTCCTGTTGATATCGGCTTCAAATAATGCACTTTCTCGAATTCCTTCCGAAATGCCTGACACAAAATCGTCGAAAAGATGGTCTTGCCAACGCCCGTATTTGCACCATAGATCTGTAATGTCCTGAGCTTCGGCCACAAGACCGAGCCCACTTGTCTCATCGTCGTAGCATTGGTCTAGGTCGAGTAACATGTGAAGACGACGAACTCATAATGCCCAGCATTGGCCATCGTTGAGCCTCGGGGAAACGAAGCCGAATCCCGATTGATGAAAGTGTATCCCGACTGCATTCACCGTCTCTGTTACGTACCATTCGGTTCAATGGCATCGACAACTTCTCGTCTCGACTGCCCGTGAGTCGAGACCATGCTGGGACGTCACCTATCAAGACCATGAAACGAGGCTGTGGCAGCCGCCTCGAAGATGCACTCGCCAAGACCCTGCTTCGCAGAAAGACCTCGAAGACCATCAGAGCACTGAGCACGCGACCGACAGGCTCTGTGGACTTTTCATCGAACGACTTTCTGTCTCTAGCGACCTCGAAGGAATTACGGGAGGGTTTCCTGGCTGAGCTCAATGCTGGATCGTCAATTCTCGGGAGCGGAGGCTCACGACTTCTCGATGGCAATTCGACGTACGCCGAAGCATTGGAGAAAGACATCGCTTCGTTCCATGGCGCCGAGACAGCTCTGCTGTGTAACTCTGGCTTCGATGCCAATGCGGGGCTTTTTTCTTGCTTGCCGCAGCGGGGCGACATCATTGTCTACGACGATTTCATCCACGCGAGCGTACACGATGGTATGAAGTTGTCTCGTGCTAGCAAGTGTCTGCCGTTCGCGCACAACTCGGTCGCCGGATTGAAGGAAGTCCTGATCGACTGTTTGCGCGACCCAAAGATCAAGGACGGGTCCCGCAATGTCTTTATTGCTGTCGAGGGCGTCTACAGCATGGACGGAGATGTGCCGCCACTTAGCGCGATCGTTGACTTGATCCACGAGCTCTTGCCGCTGGGTAACGGTCATCTGATCGTCGATGAAGCGCACTCGACTGGCGTCTTTGGACCTCGTGGATCAGGACTGGTCTGCGGAATGGGACTGGAGAAGGAAGTACTCGTTCGTCTGCATACCTTTGGAAAGGCATTGGCTTGCAATGGCGGTAAGCCGAAGACCTGGATCTGGCAATGAGATGACTGCTGACGAGCCGTCATGCAGCTGCACTGTTGTGCTCTGACACCGTGCGCCAATACCTCATCAATTACGCCCGTCCGCTAATCTACACGACCTTCCTATCATACCCGTCACTAGCAGCCATCCGAGCTTCCTACACATACTTGATGCAGGGCGAGACGATACCGGTGAGTGAATACTCTATACTACCATCATGACTCTACCAGTGCTGATCGCCCTCCAGCTCCAAGCAAATCTGCACTCTCTCATCGCCCATCTGCACACCAGACTTCTCGATCTGCAATACTCGCTCCGCCTCGCAGTCTCCAACTCCGCATCTAACACCGCGTTGATGTCAGTCCCAACAGAGAAGCCAGTCTCACCGATCTTCTACGTCCTCTCCTCGGAGCCCAAGGCTCTGGCAGCTTACTGTCAGGCTAAGGGCTTCGTTGTTAGAGGTATCGTGCCACCGACTGTACCCAGAGGTGGCGAACGGGTGAGGATCTGTCTGCATGCTGGCAACACGTCTGGAGAGATCGATGGACTGGTACAGGTGATCGGGCAGTGGGTGCAGCAGCAGACGCGGCAGAGTGGCACTGAAGACGCAACTGCACCAAAAGCGAGGCAGGCAAAATTGTGAGCAGACGCAATGCGACGCTCAGGACGGCATGCCGTCGATGCATGTCATGTACATATATACACCTAAACCGACATCTCTAGTCAATGCCTTCCGCTCACACCCCACCCTCCCCAAAGTCCACATGCCCAGTCCCGTTGGCATGCGTGACAGCCCACTTCTCCCCCTTCCCACTCTGGCCACACACATTGCACTTTACATCAAAGCCCTTCGTATCAGTGAAGTAATGCCTCTCTCTGAGTACCTTACACAAGTCCTTAGCAGCGTCCAATACGCCGCCGTCCATCTCCTCCCCACCTACCATACGCAGAACCTCGAAGACCTTCCGATCGTGCTCCGGATCCGCGCCAGCATAGGGCGTAGCCGCAAGCACATCATAATGGATCCCTGAGTAAACAAGAATACAACGGGTGGGTTGACCTTCGTTGAAACGATCGACCCTCCCATCCTGGACATTAACACTACACACCTCCACGCCAAACTCCTGGCTCAGAATCGCCAGCTCGATCCCCCCGCCCCACGAATCCGGGTTCTGGATCCACTTGCAGTAGTCATCGGGTGGTTTCTCCAGCACTGCAGCGGAGTAGAAGTCCGATTGAGAGGCTATGGTCTGGGCTACTATGGATCGGAGTTCGGTCATGCCGTCTAGAGAGGGGCCGAGGAGCGCGGAGGAGAGGGCGCGGAAGAGGCAGGAGTTGTCGTCGGGCATTATGCGGATTGTGAGGGTTGAGGAGAGGTTTGGTAATGGGACTGAGGGGGGGTCGGAGTCGATGTCGGTTTGGGATTTTCGGGTTAGGTTTAGTGGCTTGTCGGGGAAGTCTGAAGATTCGTGTTGAGGTGGGTTGAGGGACTTCGTTTGAGGCAATGGGCCAGCTACTGATGGCGATGGGTTCGATTTGGCCATCGGTGAAGAGAGCTGTGATTGCACGTCCCGGGCCATGATGATGAGTTGTTCGCCATCGAGCTTGATGTCCAGATTTGAGAGGAGGGTCGCATTGTCTATGCTTTCGGTGTTGAAAGGCTTGGGTGGGTAGCCGTATTTGATGTCAAAGTCTGGGACCGAGGTGACTTTGGAGATCATGGCTTTGAGATCTGCCCATGTTGCCGAGTCCTCGATGTTAATGGTTGATACGCCATCCGGGCCGCGGACTCGAACACGCATCTCGAATCTCTGTGTGAAGCTCCGGTCTTAGTGGGCAGTCGGTCTTCACTGTTGCCGATTTGAAGTGTTCGATGACTCGGAGGTCTCTAGAGTCCTCATCATCGCCATCGCTGACATGTATACCTAAGCAAGAGTACTCGGCTTATGATTGACAGGTGCACGGAGCGCCGGGAACTCGAATTTAAGCTTACATTCTTCGGCACGACCCTTCGCACAGCCGTCAGCCAGCCAGGGCAGGCGCATGCTTATGTACAAAGTAGCTGCAGCGCGTTTGCTGATATACATTCCCCATCTACAGTAGATATTGCACACTGACCAGCCGGCAAGATGCCCTTTAAGAAGAAGTATAGGAGTCCGAGCACGACGCCAGTGCCTTCAACGGAGCTCGCGCCTGGCGCTGGCGCACACATACCAAAGGCGACATGGGAGGGCATGAAGCGGATGCTTGACGCGATCTACGACTACAGGAGCGAGGAGTGAGTGCATACGCCATAGTGGAGGGTGGTGTGCGCATACTAACACCGCACAGCGGCTTCGACCCATCAAAGCTCTTCCAGCGCCTAGTGAACAAGCGCATCCTCCCTGACTATTACGAGGCCATCAAGGAGCCTGTCGCGCTCTCCACGATCAAGCTGCGCATCACGCGCCGCGAGTACAGGTCTTTCGCTGCCTTCGTTCGCGACTTCGCACTCATCCCGCACAATGCGCAAGTCTTCAATCGCCCGGACAGTGGTGCTTTCCAGGATGCCTTGGTCATCAAGGCGCAGATCCAGCGAGAGCTGCAGAAACTGGTCGATGAAGGTCTGGTGAGCGCAGATCAGATCGTGCTGCCCGATCTCGGCGAGATCCCGACGTATGAAGATGTGCCCATGGAGGAGGTACCAGCCGAGGAGGAAGATTCGGACGATGAGGGAGAGGAGGATGATGAGGACGAGGATGAGGAGGAAGAGACAGATGGCCGCAAGAAGCGCCGAGGCCGGCCAGCTGGCACGTCAAAACGTGATGGTGTCGACGAGGACGGCAGGAAGACGCGCAAGGGTCGGCCGCCGAAGCTACTCACGCCCATGGAGTCACGTATACAAGCCATCTTGAAGGGCGTGCGCAAGCTAAAGGACACGCACTCTCAGCTCATGATCAAGGACTTTGATCGTATGCCCGACAAGCAGGCACTTCCGGACTACTACCAAGAGATCAAGAACCCGATGGCCTACGATCTGCTGAAGCGCAAGGTCAAGCGCAAGAAGTACAAGACGCTCGAGGAGTTTATGGCCGACATGAACTTGATGTTCAACAATGCCAAGGCGTACAACAAGGACGACTCGGTCATCTTCCAGCATGCAGTCAAGTTGCAGGTCGAAGCAGGCCGATTGTATGATGTGTGGAAGGCTAAGTCGGATGCAGACTTTGCGGACGATGAAGGCAAGATTCCAGTACCTGATGGTCTGCTACACAATGGCGAGCTCTACAAAGTTGGTGACTGGGTGCACTTGCAGAATGCGAACGACCTCACAAAGCCGGTACCTGCACAGGTCTACCGCACCTACCGCAATCCGGACGGCCAAGGTATGGTCAACGTTTGTTGGTACTATCGTCCAGAGCAGACTGTGCATCGCTTCGACAAGCACTTCATGTCAAATGAAGTCGTCAAGACTGGACGATACCGCGACCATCGTATCGAAGAGATCGAAGGCAAATGCTTCATCATGTTCACTACGCGCTACTTCAAGGGTCGTCCACGCGGCCTGCCAAAAGGTCAAGAAGTCTATGTCTGTGAAGCACGCTACAACGAAGAGCGCGCACAGTTCAACAAGATCAAAACCTGGGCTAGTTGCCTACCAGACGAAGTCCGCGACCGCGACTACGAAATGGACCTCTTCGATCACACGCGCAAGATGAAGAAATACCCCTCACCGATTGCTTACCTCATGAAAGACGATCAGAAGGAGACTGACGAGCTCCCCAAACCCACCTGGGGAGCCGAAGGCGCGCCGCCAAAGATCGGAGCCGTGCACAAGCGACCTCGAGGCGACAAGGACTCGCCGCCACCAGAGCCAACCCCGCCTCCTCCACCAAAGCGTCCGACGCCACCACCTCGAGTCTACCAGCCTTTGACGCAGACCTTCGCGCCCTCTCCAGCGACAGCAAACTCCAACAACACTACACGATACCCGCCCTCCCTCGCCAAACAACCTTCATCAACATACACGCCGCAACAATACTCCCAACAATCGCTTGCGTCCCCCGCACAACGCCCACCTCCAACATCCAACTATGCCACGCCCTCGCAACCTCTTGCTCGCTCAACGCAACCGCAGTATCCTCACACCGCCCCTCCTCCTCCCGCGCCCTCAATCCCGCGCCCACCTTCCTCTTTGCAGAACCCAGCTTCCTACCGCGACCCGCCGCCTATCGAGGTCTACGTCCTGCCTGAGCTAGCGAACGCCAGTATCCCGAGCGAGGTCAGGGAGAGGTATAGTTGTGATGAGGAGGGGCGAGTGTTATGGTTCTGTGTGCCGCCACAGCAGCAGTCGCCGTTAGGTTCAGCCGCAGGACCAGGACCGGGGTTGGGCAAGAGCGTGAGGTATCTTGCTGAGAAGGCTCGAA
The DNA here is from genome assembly GCA_002077065.1 of Cryoendolithus antarcticus. NCBI lineage: Eukaryota > Fungi > Ascomycota > Dothideomycetes > Cladosporiales > Cladosporiaceae > Cryoendolithus > Cryoendolithus antarcticus. Next base: position 13,226 of record NAJO01000077.1, read on the forward strand.
GGGAGGGGAGGAAACGGGCACACGCAGATGACGATAGCGAGGTGGGGAGGGGGGCTAAGAAGATGAGGAGTGAGGGGAGTGGGGTCGATGTGGAGGCGTTGAAGGTGAAGGCTCTGGAGGCTCTGGAGCGGCAGCTGGCAGACGCTACCGGCGGTGCACTCAGGACCAGGGACCTGGCGCGGCTCGAGAAAGCGCAGAGGGCTGTGTTGAGGCATCACGCTGAAGTGGAGGCTAGGACGAGGCAGAGGGAGGAGATGAGACGGCTGGGTGATGGAGGTGTCTTTGCTGATGATTGGGATGTACGAGTATCGTGAGCTGGGCACGCGTTAGTGTGCAGATTACTGCCTGAGGCTTCCTACGATATCTTTGATGAGCATGTCTAGCGTGTTCAAACAGACACAATGCACCACACGACTTCTGACCTACACATCTCCGATGATAGGACCAACATCCCCTCATCCCCAAATCTCAGACATTCATTTGCTGTGCTCGGTCGTGGCCCCTCCGCTTAAGATAGGGCAAGCAACGCGACCCCCAACCTTCTTCGCGTCCAACATGCCAACGTGGGAGAACTGCGCCTACAATTACCCGCAAATGCGACAGATGCGACAACGCGAGGGAACCAATCGCCTTGCATGGCAGTTGTTGTTGGTTTTCCAGACGTGCAACTGTCCCGATTGGCTGACCATCCTCCCGCTTCGAAGGATGCGGCAGTGCTGCCGTTGCAGAACATGAAACGGCGTTAGCGGCAGCCACGTGCAGCGTGGTACATATTCGTTCCGTGAATTGGCTTCGCATCTAGGCCGTGGGTAAGTCTTGCCGACGAGAGACCGAGTGCGGTATCTTATCTCCCGTGACATGTGGAGCTGAGCTATTGGGCCAAGACCGTCCCCGTCGCCTGGTTGAGATCACCCGGACACTTCAACAACCCAACCGACAAATCCATCCAGTCCGGCTACACCCTTCTGCCCGCGTTCCTGGCCGCCGTGAGAGACTGCGCCTCCACCAGGCATGATGAGGACTTGATCGCCGATGAGGACGAATTCTTTGGAGGTGTCGAAGCTGAAGGTTACGAGGAGATGGGTGGCTGTGATGGCGCCTGCAACAGGAACCTTGTCGTGATGGCCGTCCACTGTCGCATCAGGACCTTGTTGGACAGTCGTGTCCTGGTCGAATGAAAAGTGCTCCTCTTCGTTATTATCGTCTGTAGCAGTAGGAGAGTCTGGCGCCCGGGCAGAGACGATTCGCGCCGAGGCGCGGACGCTGGCAATGTAGACTACGACGTGATTGCCTACTGCGAGGGATGCGAGATCCTCACGGTCGAACTTTGCCACTAAGGTTTTGGTGGCTGTCGGCTGTACTGTAGCAAGGACCATGCCTTTCCGTATTCGGGCGAAGGTGTTGGTGGACGGTAGTACAGTATCATGAAGTTGGTCGTTGGCGACGATAGCAACTGTGCCGACTTGATCTGCTAGTAAAGAGGCGACAGGAAGTCGCAGATTGCGGATGCTGGTGACTTTCACTTGCTTCCACTCCTGACCAGGAAGTGCGTAGAAGTGGGCGCCAAGATGAAGGTCTCGAAGGGCGCCAGGAAAGGATCGTGATGTTGGCAGGCCGCTGCTCGGGCGACGCGGCGTACGCTCATCAGAGTCCTCAGAGTCTTCTTGTGAGTATGCGGTCAGAAATGGACCAAGAAGAAGAATGTCGCCTACGGCGAGCTTCCCTGAACGTAGTCGGCCAGACACAATGACACCATCGGCTTCGGCAAGCTTCGTGTATATGTCCTCGATATGAAATACGTTAAGAGCACTGCTAGTCGTGACAGAGTCTTCCCTCGGCGCAGGCAGCTCGTGCAGCAATGCATGTAAATTACCAATGCCGGAGCCATCGAGCGCACTCGTGAGCACGATTGGTACAGTTGCGGTCGGATCATTCAGCAAAGGCACAGCCGCACTGTAAGCTTGCAAAAGCGCTCCTTCGTCGACATACTGCAGCATGTCTTCTGACACCATGCCCGGTTGATTCTGCAAGATCTCAGGACGTCTAGCAGCTGACTTTAGCGCATCGAGGATCTTCGTCAATGTCTGTCTGAGACCAGTCCGTGAGGCGGTGTCCATCTTGGTAATCACCACAACGAGAGGTAGGCGTAGTCGCAGGCAGAGGTCGAGTTGGGCACCGACTAAGTCCATGTCTGGCGCGGCGTTGAGCGGAGACATTGGCAAGTCAGTGGAGCTCGTCCGTTGGCGTTCAGTGCGCTCGTCATCTGCAGCTGGTATGCAGAGCAACGTCCAATGAGGTGCCCATCCGACGAGACCTCTGATAGTAGTCCGTCGATACCGAGGGTGCCCTGCAGAATCGCTGATCAGAACAAGGTGACCAGAAGCTGAAGCTACGTGTATGTCGATCCAAGATGCAACATTCTCGGTCGCGTAATTCACTACCTCGACAGACCCGTCAGGCGCATCTTGATAGCCGAGCAGCTCCTGTGTCACGGAGCTAGTCACGCCGGAAGCAATCTCATGTCGATGTTTGAGCATGCTCAATCGGCTCTTGCCTCGTCCGTTATCCAACGTCGACATCGTCAGTGTTCCGAGCAGAGTAGACTTGCCAGACATGGTTGGACCAGTAAGAGTGATGCGCTTCTGCTCAATGGCAACAGAAGTCTCGGCTATCGACACAGCATGCCCCGCCAGAGCAGACGCTGGTGTCACATTGGCATCCGTCTCATCAGCAGAGGATGGCTGCGGGTCCTTTGTCGATAGATGGGGCTGTACGAATGCCTCTGCCACATACAATTCACCTATCCGACGAAGCTTCCGTTCTCTATTAGCCACCACCGCATCTTCAATCCACTCGCAATCACCGACAACTTCCTTCCTGATAACATCGACAGTGCATCCGAGACAGGCGGCCATGGCGCGAAGATTGTTGAGACTCTCGTTCATCTCGTCTTCGGCAAGTCCGATGAGTGACCCATCGTCGGTCACTCCAATCTCGTACAAGGCACCTTGACTCTCCTCCAAGCCGTGAAGTAGTTTAGCAGGCTCTAGAGGAGCATGTAGTTCTGGGAGAGCTTCTGGCAGGGAGGGCAAGATGATGTTTGTCGCTGATGAAGTATGGTGTGGGGAAGACTGCTGTAGTCGCCAAAGCAGTTGTGTCGTGAGTTGCTGCAGTCTATGCTGCCGGGTCAAAAGTGCTGCCGGCAACGCCGCTGCGGAGACAGTAGACTCCACGGGGAGCTTTACAGCAGGTTTCTTGGTGGATGCGCTTGAGGACTTCACATGTGCCGACCCCGTGCTGCGACTCCCCGTGCTCGTAGATCTGAACTTCCTTCGCGGTCGGAGGAGCAGATGGAGCTTATATTCGACAGGGCCCTCCTGTGGTTCAGCCTGCAGGCGCCGTATCGTTTTTTGCCTTGTGCCGCCTGATGTGTCTGCAGGCTGTCCCATAGACTCTGCAGGGATCTCCTGGTCCCAGATAGATTCATCTACAAGCAGCCATGGTGACGCAACACGCGGTGTCTCCGTCTCGTACGTGAAGATAGAGGCCATTATGTACAAAGCTCAGTTCGCGATCGTCCAGGACGATGGATCTTATATGATGTGGTCTCAAGATCGCCAGATCCGCAATAAGACTCCAGTGAATGTGGATGTCCGTTGTGTCTGGCGCGAACGGCCTTACAGGATCAACAAATCTGTACTTTGCGCTCTCCTCATCTATGCCGTAATAATGCAGATATTCGTATCATTGCTAAAGCTCTTGTTGCGGTATGCAGACGGTGAATGCGGAAGAGGACGGTCATAGACATGGCTTCTAGGGCAGTCGCGTTGGTTACTTGTAGCGGATCTTGAGATCGCTGTTGCAGACTACTTCGTGTCGACCATGGTGGCGGTGAAGAGCCAATTCTGGTTGGATTTAGTGGGTAGTATGTTCTCTGCGACTGACATCAGTATCTTTCCAGAACCGTGGAGATTGTTGTAAAGTGAAGTCGATTGATGGTCTGTGCTCGACTACACATCTCAGATGCCCCACGTCCACAGTATGCTCTCCAGGCACATTAGCTACGTCGATAGATTACCGAGATCAATGGAACGAGTTCGCCTGATATTCTATTGAGGACGATGGGAGGCCAAAATTGATAGAGTCAAGCCTGCTGGTAGGACTGAGACGTGTGAAAGCTAGGTAGAGCGATACGACGACTGTGCATGAGCTGAGTGTACCTGTCTACCTTCTTTGCTTGCAATAGATGGCGCGATGTGAGAGACATGGGCCAGTCTGAGTGATGCCAGCACCGATACTGCATCTGCAATTCAGACACGGACAACGCATTAAGAACGAGATCCAAGGTCTTCTCTCATCCAGCGTTGGCGCCGCAAAAGCAGCCGTTGCAGGGTCTGGCACTATACAATTCCACAATGTCCACCCAAAGAGCTCAAAGACCCTAGAAGTGGCGGCATGGTATTTTTACTCTCACCTCGAACAATGCGCCCGCGTGTTCATACCGATCAGTCGGCTTGATCACACCATTCGGACGCCCTGCTGTCTCGAAGAAGACACAAGACTTGCGCCCTCCTACTTGCGACATCTGGAGCTGCGGCGCCTGTAAGGGCAATACTTGTCCGTGAGGTCTCGTCTGCTGCTCCACAGTCGCAGCTGACCGAGGACAGAAACTGCTAGATCCCACTGGGATTAGCCAAAGTCGTATTCTGTTTGCTGTGTGAGTCGAACTCCATCATAGAAGCTATGAAGGCCGCAAACATCGTCTGCGGAGTCGGACTACCAAGCTAGATGATCGTGAATCCTTATTGGTATGTCTTTTGGGTTCATAGCGCTTGTCCACGAGTTCTGCGTCGAACTCCACGTGATCAAGGTCGTCGTTGCTCTTCTATCAGACCGAGTGTTATCCTCGCACCATCGAAGTCAGTGTGTGATCGTCGTGGGCATATAATGTACGCCTCACGTCTTGAGAAGGATGGCCGAGAAACAAGCAGCTACAAGTGGGGTCTCCAGAGAGTTCGAGAAGGCGTGCCCAGGACCCAGATCCATACCGAGACGATGTTTGATCGATGCTAAGTAAGCGACGTTATAGACTTCGTTGCTGAATTTCTCGACGATCTACCTTCACGGTCCACTTGTTCGGTCGGCCGACACCGGTAGCTCGTCGCCGGTCAATTCCGTGGGACATCTTGTAATACCGCGATGTCCCTAGTGTGCTCAAAGAGACTAGTTTGGAAACTTACGCACGGGAAGTGGATGTGACACTGGGAAAGGTAGAGGAGGCGTGTTGCTTCTGCTATCAAGGTAGTCAATGACGCACATGTCGTTGCTTCCCATACAGTATGTTTACTTTCAATTATCGTACCAGGACGAGGGGCAGTTTAGTCTGGACACTGCCGTATATCATGAAAGCTGTCACGAAGTGCAGGTGACATCTCGATGTATCTTACAAACCATGCGATTCGAACGATTAGCAGTACCTACAAGTACGTGGGGCGATGGCGGCTACCGAGGCGGCGTGGATAACAAGGTTCGTGGTGTTCGAAGCCTATTTTGCCTGACTAAAGACGTCAATCTGAAACACATGTGCAAGCCGCGAAGGCTTGCGCATGAAAGGTAACGGGCGAGTTTCGACCTGCGTAGCGTCTCTGCGCGGCAACAGTGCAGGTTCGATAAGCGCGACGACCAGATTGGCGGATGGGGAGCTTGGGCTAGACTTCATCAGGGTCGGCGTGCTCATTCACAAACCGACAGTACGGAGTCTTTACGACTACGGTCCTGGTGTCAAGCACTATTGAAACCTGTTCAGCATGCTTTTTATTGCCGCGCCTGATCGCGGCCGTGACCGACAGTCTTCGGTGGGCGCGATGATCGTCATGTTTGCTGTCGATGTCGCCGAGTGTGGTGGACTCGATTGATGCGTCACTGGCAAAGCTAACATCAGTAAGGCTGATACAGGAGTTACACGTGGGTCCAGTATAATCGTGTGCGCGACAAAGGTCCGAAAGCGAGCATAATGCCTGAGGTACGATATCTCGTTGGACATGTGCGGGGACAGAGCTAAAATTGGACTTGGAGAGGAGGGGGCTATGCTCGTCAAACCCACAAACAACGCGAGAGCGGGCAGCGATATGGATAGCAGGTGGTCGGTGTGGTGATCTCCAGACGGGGTGACTGCGGTTGCAAGATATGAAACAACAATATACGGCGTATGATTGCGACCAAATGGGAGGTAAGCATGGGTGCGAGGAGTGAGCGAAGCCGTCTCGGCAAAATTCCACCGCGAGACATCGCTGTCAGCCCTGAAGTCAGCTCCGACATCACGGAGTTAGCCTGTCGACCTATCGCGTGCACGCCGCGATGTACAGTACCAGTCGTCGGTCCCGGCGAGTCGTGCCATGCTACAGGCGCTGTCCTCACTCGGGGGCCATATGCCGCTGTCGCACCGGAGAATTCTGCTGATCTTCCTGGAAGCGTGCAGCGATGCTCGTACAGGGCTGAAGGCGCAGTGATCACATACCGTTGTCGTGTTGTCCGTCGATCAGATTGCACACACTATCGCAGATGCTATACTCGTCCACGCGAACACAGCACCAGAAGTCAAAAGCTTGGTGTGGAGGCGATGCCAGGCCAGCCACGAGATCCGAGATGAGGCTCTCCACGTCGTGCCGGCCAGACGTTATTCATCTGCCTGGCGAGACGGGACCAACGCTCCGCTCTGACCACACACAGCCCATGTGGGATTAAAGTGGGAGCGGTCCGCCGACTGGTGTGTGGCAGGGATGCATGATTCCTTCCGCCGCGCCCAAGGGTGCGAGGACTAAGCACTTAACGCTTGTACCGTTCCGGGTAGCGTTGTTGGTTGACCTGCAAGTCTACCTTCGACACGCCTTTTGGCTAGCACGAAACAGCCCCCAAGGCGCAGGCAGGTGCTAAAAGCGAGCAGACTGAAGCGTGGAACCCTAGCGACATGGTTTGAGTTCCATCTACCTATTCCGTTTCCCTATCTCACTCATAACATCAGCACATATCTGCCCTTCCGTCCCTTCACACAACCTTCACTCTTCACGTAAGACGCCACTTTTTACCGTTTCAAGCTTGGCTGCAGCAGTCCGGCTCCTTCAGCTCGTGTGTGCTATGGACTTCCTCCGTGAGCGAACAAACAGTAACCTCTCTGTCTACTCTGCAGCCAACCCTGCCGGAATTCGCAAGAGAAGTGCATCCAGGTCGCCGTCAATCTCTGCTGCCCAGGTACAGCATCTTGAACAGCTGTGCTTGAACCAAACGAACAGCCAGGATCTCGACGCATTCACAAAGAACGTCACGAATTACCAGTGGCTCACTCCACAGCCATCACCTCAGTCGCAGCCGTACCTTGTTCCTTGCGGCATCGAGGCATTCCCTCAGTGGACTGCACCAACGCCTCCCCGTTCAGACTCCGAAGTGTCCACCCTGGCGATCGATGCACAAGACGAGATTGCAACGACCACGGCGGGAGGATCACAAAGCTTCGGCTTCGATCCTGTCACTACGACTGCAGAGATGAGGTATGGAGCATCAACATCACGGCTCGGTCCAAGTACTGCAACTGACAACCTTAGTAGCTCGCTAGGATACTTGCTGCCTTCGCAGTATGCCACAAACATGTACGACGCAGCTGCAAGTGGTCAGTACATTCGCATGGCTAATGACCGTACATGCTGCTAACTTCCTATGGTAGATTACTCCAACAACTCCAGCTATTCGTCGATGCGATCACAGCCGATGAACATGGCATCGATGGATCCGTATTCGCATGCTCTGTCGTCGAGTCCAGCGCTCTATCAAAGTCGACCGGTTGCACCATCCTATCGTCGACACTCGGGAGTGCCTACAGCAAGCAGCGCAGACTCATCATACAGCTCCAGTCACCGTCGCGTAAGTAGCCCATACGACGCAGTCACGAGGTCAGAGTACTCGACACCGATGAATCAGATGATACCATCGATCGCTGGGTTGACGCAAAGCCCGCTGCCCTCGCCGCATCTTGGAATGCAGACTTCGGCTGCAACATACAACCAGACTCTGTCGCGGTAAGCAATACCACACTCTCTCAGCAAACGCACTATGACTGACGGCCACTAGCACGTCTGCGCTGTACGACACAACGAGCATGTACAGCCAGCCCTTCACGAACACGCCAACAGTGCCGCAAAGCTACGCATCAACACCAGCAATGTCTTACAAGACTCCGTTCGTCGCAAGCAGCATGCACGAAGTCTCCCCGAAGCTACCACAAGATGATCCCTCAATCAGGGTGCTCGATCAGCGACCCAAGCCACAGTGTTTCGAACACGGGTGCAATGGGCGACAATTCTCCACATTCAGCAATTTGCTCCGTCATCAACGAGAGAAGTCTGGCACTGCGTCCAAGTCGTACTGCCCGAAGTGTGGAGCCGAATTTACACGGACGACTGCGAGGAACGGACATCTTGCGCACGACAAGTGCACAAAGCCCGGCCAGGCACCGGACGACGAGTAAGAGTGATGCGGATTCTTCACGACACATGCAGGAGACAGACACTCATACACAGTGTCGATGGCTTCGAATGTTCAACGCAACTCGCGAGAGAGGTCCGTTCAGAGATCGGAAGACGTTTCCGCTCCCCTGCAACATCGCAGGGAACGCATGTCACCGAAATACCTTGCAATCTAACCCACGAGCCCTCGCAATTCCCAGCACGTGGGAGCGACACGGGCGCTACATTTCACATGGTCCAAGTCGGCAAGCGGCTAGCAACGTGTCAAATGATCTACGGCGCCAGTGTCTATGCTACAGCACTAGTACGTGCTTTCGCTTTGCTGAAAATAGGCGAAGATCTGCAGGCGCAGCGTGGAGAACGTCGGAAGACATGGGAGGGGCGGAGTGATGGAATTCGATTCACTCGAGATTGGGAAATGCCCAAATTCTGCATCGCATTGGTTGGTCGCTACGACGATGCTCGGAGTCATCGAAATCGACCAGCTGACGCGCTTGCCGCATACACTTAAGATAGACGCCAGGGCTTAAACGCTCTTGACAGGCAAACCGGTCAAAGGTAGCACAATGCCAATCATCAGTCAGCAAACCTTGCGCTCGAGTCAATCGCAACCCTCCGACTGTCAAAAGTCTTCGTTCCCCGGTACATCCCCACCACCTCAGCCCCCATGTGCCGATCACCAGGCGGTGTCGTCTAATTTCACCGGTATGGCGCAGAGCGACCGTTTTGGCGCTTGTCTTGCGATACGCGCAATTTCTTGAGCCACTTGTTACGTCGGCCCTGTTGCGCGCTCAGCCGCACGCTGTGGAGGCTTGGTAATAAGACGGAGTTGAGAAGAGCCGAGTCGTACGTGGGGATGTTGGGTTCGAGATTGCCTTCGATCTCAATTGGTCAGATCGGTCTGGATGTGCGAGTACGAGACTGGCCATGGACATACGCGGTCTGAGACTGTTTGCGGCACACATCACAACCCACCCCAGTCGTCGTATACTGGTGCAGCTGAGGTCATCGCCGTGCGGACTGTACGGCGCAGCAATCCCGTGTCATCGGTGACGAGGGTTTACTATTCCCGCCGCCATGCCAAAGTCTGCCAACGCGAAAACGAAAGCTTCGCTACGTGATTCACTTTCGAGATACGAGTCGGGGAACCAGGGAGACAGACAACGTGGAGTCCGGTTGCCGGCATGTAACCTCGCAACGTCCCGCTAGTACGGAAGACTGAACATCCGGGCGGATTTCCCTTTCGGGCCTTGTCAGGTCGACGTCAACGATAAGACTAGAATGTCGACCACGGTAGGCCTGAATGACGATTGAACTTTGAGATAGCACGATGTTAATCAACCGACGTTCAAAGCGGTGACAGCTGAGCTCGGATTGTCTGGAGCTGCAGAATTGGAAAGTCGGCGCAGCTGCGTTTTCGTGTACTCCACCAGCGAGACACAAGCATAGCCAACTACCTTGGATCAGCCATGATGTCTACCAGATTGCGACTATTCGCATTACTCGCATTGCTCTTCAGTCTCGTCGTTGCACAGGTCGGTCCTCAAGCTCAGCAGCTTACGCCATGCATTGTAGGATCTGCCAGCCCATGCACCAACTCACTCCCCTCTAACGGACACCGCCGCAGAAATCCTGCGACCCAGCAGCCATCAGCTCCGTGAGCTGCACCAATGCCGACCAGCTATGCCACTGCCAACGCCAGTCCGGCATCATCACAAATATCAGCGCGTGCATAGACGTCAAATGTCAGATGCCAAGCGCTGATTTGCATTGTACGTGGTCATTTGTCAAGCCTGGTAAGTCCGCACGAGCTGATCAATTTGTCCGTACTCATGACGCTGTTTGGTGAGGCGTGCAGTCAGTTCAATATCAGCGTGCCGGTGTTGGGAAATGGGACGGTGATACCGACGAGTAATGTCAGTGGGGTTGTGCCGGTGCCCACGGCGTCCGTTGTGCCTTACACTAGCGCTGCTTGTCATGGAACGGCCGTGGACGCTGAAGCAGTTGTCCTAGTCTTGGCCGGCGCTGTCCTGATATTGCTATAGATTCTCCACAGTAGCAGCTGCAGAGGATGGTGATGATCGTGGCAGTGTATGATGAAGTATGCGCACTCTCGATGCTTCCTACTTCAGGCTAGCCAACAAGCTCGCTCTATTCGATCTCTACCTGGATGTCCCACGCGAGGCTGCGGCGAGCAGGTCATGTGCAACAATGCTTACAGCCTAATGCAATCTCTGCCAGTGGATCAGCCGGTATGCGTGCAATGGGCAGTCCAATATTCCCATGCATGGATCCCTCCCACATTCATGCGTCACCAAATAGTCCTCCAACATCCTCTAACCCGACCTCCCTCCCTTCCGCAAGTCCGTTGTGCTCGACCTCCATGAATCTAGCCTGTACACCATTCTTGCCCTTCTTCTCCGCTCCAACCTCTCTCTCGATCCTTCCAGCCTCATAGATGCTGACGCCTCGCACACGCTTTAACAGCTCAAGCACAAGCGCTCTCTGTGCCCTCGCATTCGCAGCTCCGCAAATCTTTTTCACATCCTTTGCGACCCTCTCTGCGCTCATCTCTGGTAGCGATGCTAGAATTTCGGAAGGTGTCGATGTGAGAGGTGAGTACAGAGAGACGATCAGTGCTATGAGGGAGGCCAGATCACGCTGCATATCTGCAAAGTAGGGTTCGTTGAGTGAGCTAATGCAGGCTTTTAGCACTTCCGTACTGATAAAGTCCCGAACTTGAGGGGCTGGTGGAGTATCGGCGGTGAAGCTTGGGATCATGAGCGTGAAGAGACGACAGATCGTGCTGCTGCTGCGAGTATCGCGAACGCGGAGCGCGTGCGTGCAGAAGAGCAGTAGAGGTTCGAGGATTGCGGAGTCCGAGACTACAAGCTCAGAGATATTGGGCTTGCCGGCGGAACGAGACGAGTGAGGTTGTGAGCGATCTATGAGAAAGGCTACGAAAGAAACTGTCGCGAATGTCAGTTGGCGTAAGACGCTCTCCTGGCGCATCTCTTCAGACAGATTCTCTTCGTCGCCGCCGTTCTGGACAGTGACCTGAATGATCGACTGCCATTCGGTGGTGATCTTTGTGTCGAGCGTGGTGAAGAAGCGTGTGAGTAATGGCGGAAGGAATCGAGCTCGATGGTGTGGTGGACATCGTTGTACAAGTCCGGTCGTGAGATTGACCAGTGCATTCAAGTGGTTTGCCGAGAGATATTCGGCATCATCGAAGAGCGCATGTGCTAGCGGGTCCGCGAACTCAGGTAACCCATAGAATTGCTCCTCAAATTTAGTCATCAGATACAGTATGTGGTACGCCTGCTCCCGCACATTGCGCAGCGTACCCCTGACGGTCGAAGCGAAGCCCTCATACGACGTCTTGCTGCCGCTTACTCGCGCATAGAACTCATCCTTGGTCTCGTTCGATATGCCGGATTGCCAGAATCGATCCTGGAGTGTGCGTCTGACTACGTATTGGAGCTCATCAGGGAGATGCGACCAATTCGACGCGTTGTTGTATGCCTGCGCATTGCGGATCATCTGCAGCAATGTTGGCAAGATGACGGGTAGTGTGGGTGCCCAGATCGCACATGCAATCTCGTGCTCTTCGCTTCCTTCTGGCATCTTCTCAGTGGAGGCCGCCAGTAGGGCCTTCGTGCTGCGGAGTGGTAACAGATCCCCACGATTCTTGATGTCCGCCTGCGTTGCTTGGCCCGCTTCGTCCAAATGTTGCGCGCCCCAGCCCTGCACCACGGCAAAGCGATGTTGCTGATAGAAGTCGGGCAGCTGATCTAAGCCCATTGTCTTGCAGAAAGATTCGAACGAAGCGAAGGAAGCCTGCAGAGCAGGGTCTTGCCAGGCTGCTACTACCGGCTGCATTGTCGCTTGCAGGCGCTCTTGCCGCACGTCTGCGCTGACTGTCGTGGCACGGTGCTGTATGATGAATAGCAATGATCTGTACGCCCAGACGATGCGTGGGTCACTGGCATGAGCCTCGGTGAGTCCGGTGATCTGGGCTTCGATGCTGGGATATACAGCCAGCAGATCGTTGGCGTAGACTGCACCTAGGCGCTGTAGCTCCATCACCCGCTGTGTCTCGAAGCCCTTAACAGCTTCCGAGTAGATGTCGAGAGCGGTATCGTCAGGTATCCTCATGCCAAGTAACTTCTCGATCATGTAAAGTACGAAGTCTGCGGCGTAGTCATTGTTGCGCAGCATCGTTGAGATGAGCACGACAACGTGACCAGCCACTTCTGGGTCATCAATGGGATTGTCGAAAACGGATGAGCACCACTGTTGAAGCAGTTGACTCGCACGCGCACGGTCTTGCTCCGCTCGTGACTGGAGGTTGCTGTCTTCTGGCAGTGTGCTTACATCGGTCTCCCATCTTACCAACCCTTTGAGTACGCTGCTTACCACAGTGTACTGAGCTTCAAACTCGAGATGCTGCAAGGAGGTCTTTACGTGACTCGTTCTGTCGTAGCCACGAGCTGCTGAGTATGGGCCTTCAGCCAGCATCTGCTTTGTCCGCTCCAACACATGCTCGAGCGCTTCGAGCGGGCGTTGTCGCGAGATCGTTTCAATTACTGTAATGCAGTAGCGGCGGTAGTTCCCAAGGAACGCATGACGCTCAGGCATGGTGTCGAAGTCATCGTACAAAAACTGTACCATGGGATCGTCCGAGTCCTCTGGCAGAGCCTCGTAGTTGAGTAGCCTGGCACTGCATATCTCCAACAGTGTAGCAAGCACCTGACTGATGAAGTCTATCACAGCAGTGTCTTGTACAGCAAGAAGCTTGGTCCAACTATGAAGCACCGGGATGGACACGATGAGACTCTTGCTCGAGAGCACACCAGCCAGTAACGTGAAGAACGCGGGCATATCTAGATCTTGCGTGAGCTGAGGATGGAGTGCCACGGCGTCGGCCAGAACAGACAGGTGCTCGCTCATCTTCTTCTGCAGTGTATATGCAACTTCATCTCTGCCATCTAGTACACTCGAGCTTGTGTCGCGGAACGCGTTGCTGATCATGTCAATACGCTCCGGTAGCAATGCTTCGTGCACAAGTGCGAGCCAATTGTCGTGGAAGTGCGCACTATATGGTCGACTGAGTAGCGAGTACATCGCCTCCACAGCAGCGCTTTGCAGGCTTCGATCCGAGGTCAAGAAGGGAACAAACAAGCAATCGATGCATCGAATCTCCTGCAACGCCTTCAAACTAATCCAAGCAAAGGTCGGCTTAAGCGCATTCAGCGCTCTTATTGCCACCAGGTTGAGGTCCTGGAAGTTGGCGTCGCGGCTCCCAATATGAATCTCCTTGACCAGCGTAGCAAAGTAGGTAGTCATCCTCACTAACCACCCCTCCTTCCCCGCTCTGACCTCAGCACTCGTCCCGCGAGTGCTCATATGCTCTTCGTACAAGCCGTTGGGTATCATAATTTCATTCAACGCCGCGCCAAGCACCTCCAGTCGTAGTCCAGCACTCGTGTCTTCCCGATTGCAGATATCCTCAGAGAGTGTCTCAAGTACGTAAAGCACAAAAACTTTGTTGACAAACCCCTTCTCCTCGAAGGCCTTCTCCCATAGAGTCACAAGTAGAGAATCCATGTCCATCCACTCGTCGCCCCAACATCGCTTTGCAACCTCAACCCAAAGCTGTGCGATTTTGTTTCGTATGTAAAGCTCATCCTGGACTCTGATGCTGCCGGCTAGGCACTTGATCCAATAGCGTAGTTGATCGGCCTGCTTGGTGTCGTATTTGCCCCATCTGTACTTGACTGCGTACTCGAGGAGTTGAAGGCCGTAGTACCTGACTGCGGTCGGTTGTGAAAAGTCGTCTGCTAGGGAGAAGCCATATTGGGGTGCATTGTAGTCGGTCTTGATTTGCTCGAGGTATTGAAGAGCATTCTGCCGAACTTCATTGCTAATTCGGGGGTCGAGGGTGGCGGAAAGTGCTTGGGTTATCTGCGAGAGGGTCTCGCTGTTGTCCATGATGACTCTATGGTGTGGTAAGAGGGGAGGTGATCGATTGAACGTGAGCTGCGAACGTCTTCCATACCACTTTATGCATTTACCGCAGTGACATGCATGGTAAGGATTGATTTCGTGTTGGATATGATTCAAGGGTGTTCACGAGATGAGGTCCCAACGACGCGTTTTGACACGCGCCGTCACATGTTTCATTAGGTAGATAAATTACAAGTGACGTAGCAGTCCATTGGTAACACATCTAATGAGCAACTAGATCTTATCAACACTCGTACACACACGTATCGTCACAGCGATCATGCCTAAAGCACCTAAACCAAAGACCGTTTCCTCCCGCACCTCCCCACTCAAAGCCCCAATCCAGTCCCTCCTCGCACCACTTTCCAAACAACCCAGAGCCAAGGACCCGAAGACCTCCCACCTATACACAGATGACAACCCGGCAACCACCATCCACGGCACGGGCTTCAAGGACCTCGCGACAGCCAAGCACACCCTCGAGATCATCTCTCGCCGTTCGCTCACTTACCAGTTCCAGACTGTCAACACGATGTATCATCGCGCAGCCCATCATCCTTCGGTGCGGGGAGGACCAACGGCGAGCAACGCTAACATTCGAGAGGCGATGGACGTCTTCCGGATTTGGCTGGATGAAACGTATCCAAATGCCAAAGCCGCGTTGAGGGTGGATGGCTTCAAACCGCTGTTAGGTAAAGGCTCTGTGGCGAAGTGGCTACCTGTGTTACACCTTGAGGGCGATCCTGACGCTAAGCGCTTTGCCGACTTCTATGTGGCACTGGGAAAGGCAAAGAGGCTTGCTAATGTCCTTGTCGATGACTCGAAGCCTACAGAGGCTGACTGGGAGGTCAAGCGGTATGCTGCTTTAGACGCACTTGTGCCCGAGGGGCGAGAGTCGGGAGCTACGTGGACTGATGCAGAGCTGTGGGTCGACCGTGAGATTGGACCCAGGAAGCCTAGCGAGCTTCATAGCAAGATGATAGCCTGGGCGTGGAGTCCACTGAGCGAGAAGAAGCTGAAGTGATTGGAGTCGGACGTTCAGCGATTGATCTGCACCCTATCAACCAAAGAACCACCAAGTCTAGCGATCTCCTTCAAAATACTCTGCTTGTCGATTTCAGCCAGCACGTCAAGATCCGCTTTAACAGGCAGAGTCGCATACCGCAAATTGACCTTCCAGGCCCTCGGCGCTGTCAAAGGACTCCACAACCCAGCGATGACCTTCCTCTCAGCACCACCGCAGAAGAATACGATTGCTGCGCCGTACAAAGTCTGCAGCTCCGTGAGGAAGTCTTCGGCGGGCTGAAAGCCGACGAGTGAGGTATCTGCTGTATTCTGGACTTTGAGGTTCTTGAATCCCGTTTCCTTAGACTTTTTGCGCGAGCCAAATGCGGCTGCGCTGAGGTGCAGGACGAAGTCGTAGTCTTCTAGAGGCGACACGAACAGCGATGCCGGATCGAGGTCGATGCTTTGCGCCTCCACAGCTTGCATGGCAGCTCCAGCCAGCGCCGTCATCCGCCCAGCGACAACCTTCGAAGGCTGCCCATCGGTCCACGTCGTGCCATCATGGTCAACATGACTAGCCGCAAACAGCACGACTCGGTTCAGCGCCGGATCGAGCTTTCGCCACGCTTCAAAGCGAGTCCCGATCGCTTGATACCCTACATCCTTCAGCTCGCCGCTACCGCTCATATCGACAATGAGCGGCTCCTCGCGCCAATTCCACTTCGCTAGCCATGCGAGTGTTCGCAAAAAGCCGTTCTGCGTACTCGAAGGGACTGACCATGGGTCTGGCTGTGTGAAGCTTCGAGCTACGCACAATTCCATGATCTCGTCCGGGATATGGTTCGAAAGCAAGTGCGAAGCGAACCACTTCTTGATCAACCTGACAGTACCGGTGAAGCCAGGAAAGCGAGTGGCGAGTTGCGCAATCGCCTGAGTATGCGCGGATCCTTTCACGAAGTCACGTTTGTAACTAGCCAATGCGAGTGCGGATGTTTGCTTCGTTTTCGGATCGAGCTCTTTCAACTTCATCTGTCGCTCTAGCATGCCTTGTTCTCGTTCGTGATGGATGCGTAGTCTGAACGCTGCGCCGTTGTCGTATGTGATGTCGAGGAAGCCTTGGTTTGAAACGTCTTCACCCTGGTTCTCCAGTCCCATGCGGGACTGCACCGCTTCCACATTATCATTCATTAGCTCACCCAGCTTTAGCAAGAATGCCAGCTTTGTCCTCTGAACTGCCACCAAGTCATCTGGCCATCGACTTGAGCCTTCGAACTGCAAGGTCACAGCCGCCGGTGCCGCTTGCTTGATACCATGTGTGATCGATGGTGCTTCAATTGACGCAAACCTCAGCTGCGCATCAGCAGACATGATCTGTCGGATAGACAATGGCAGCGCCTCGAGACCTCTGATATCAGTCTCAAGCTGTTTGTACGCCTCCATCAGAGGCTGGAATGGAGCAATGCCGTTGGCCTTCCATAACAGTGGTATGCATTCATCGCCAACGAAGCGCGCACTGCCCTCTACCCGTGCACCGAAGTGTTTCCCCAGCAGATAACGGCAGACCTGTTCAACTACCGACTGCCCAGCCTCTTCAGTGGCCCAGACTAAGCTCTCGAGTATGCTGCCGTCCCTGAAACGTCGAAGCTTAGCTTTGTCGCCCCAGAATGCTCGAAACGCAGCAGCTTCGGCTTTGTTATCTGCGCTCGGTCCATGATCGACTAGTCGATGAGCATGTTCTGGGTCGACACGTAGTCCGACGGTCACGCTACCAGTCGAAGGCGGCGGGCGTGCTACACCTATGTTCCAGTCTGGAGTTGACGGTACGTGCAGGTCTACTTCGTCAACTCGATCACCAAGTCCGCGTCGCAGCACTGCGTACAGATCACTCAATAGAGGCGAGCTGCGCTCGCGTTTGGTAGTGGCTGACTTGGCAAGTGCCGCATGAGCAAGCTCGATCAAGCAGTCGTGATCCAGCAATCTGCTGGAGACTGGTGTCGTGAAAGTCGAATCGAAAGCATCGAAGTGCTGGTCCCCAAGCGCCGCTAGTGTACGTTTGGCAGTAGACTGCAGAGCTTGGTATGACCAATCAGTCATTTTGTACAATATGTTGTGAGAGCGCTCAGCATCCCAGACGACCGGCCATTCACTGGACTCCGTGAAAGACTTTGCCTCACCAACAACCAGTGGCTTCTTGCGCAGGTCTTGCAATGCCAACAGCTGTAGCGTGGCCTTGAAAAGCTGATAGCTGCTGTAGCCTGGACCTAGTAAGGCCTTGCCATTTGGCCCACCTCCTCGCAGAAGCAGGGCTACTATAACGCCCCATTCGAAGTTGCCGAAGCCACCTCGCGATATACTCGATCCGAGACGTTTGCTCTCTAACCATAGTGAGCCCATCAGACACGCATCGCGGTATGCCGCACAGCTCGATGCGGCTTTGTGTTGCAGTACGAGATATGCGTTCATCAGCATGCAAGTCCGCAGCGAAGAGTTGTAAAGCGGCGTCGGGCTATCGTGGGCCTTGACTTGTTCGTCGTTCTTTCGTACACAGTTCTTGCTCATACCCAGCTTCTCTGCGGAGAAGACATCGTCCGCTGCTGACAGGGCGATATCGATCTGCCAGGCAGGGGCTTTCGCCGGCTTATCTGCGACGCTAGATGTTTTGCCGGTAGGCCGCACTTGAATCACGGGAAGAAGTACATTGTCGTGCATGCTACTGTACGAGACGCTGTACTCGTCCCCGTGCGCACCACTAAGCGCTGCAGCCACACAGGCGAGGTAGTACGCACGCTTATAGAAAAATCTATAGTTGAGATAGTCCTTGGACTGCAATAGATGGGATGGCATCTGCACGACCATGTCAATCTGCAACAAACGTCTCACTGCAGACGTAACCTTGAGGACGTGACTACCGACCACGGTGATGTTGGCTGGCTTCGCATATTCGAGCTTGTAGAGCACATCCTTCGATGGACGTGGATCCGGAAATGGTATCACAATCTTCTCCTTGAGCAGGGCTCGCTCGGCATCTTCAACACTCTGCGCGGGTCTGGGTGCGATCTGCTCGATTGTTTGCTTCAATCTGTGCAGAGCGGCTTCAGCGGCGGCCTCACGCTTGCCTTGACGGGGTCGAACTCGTTCTAGCATGTCGTCCATTTGAAGTTTGAAGATTCCACTCTTAGAAGGCCCGGACTCGTAAGATCTCGAATAGCTGATCTTGTTGGCCATTGGCATTTGCTTTGGCTGTGCAGTCTTTGCAGCTCCGTTGACGATAGCCTGCTCTTCTCTCGACGCGCGAGCTACGGCTTGCTCCAGGTGCACAGTAGACTCGGGCTCTTCGGCTGGGTTTTCGTCGATTCCGCCATCGTCCATTCCAAGTCCTTGCGCAAAATCTTGTCCAACAGACTCGGCGTTCACGCTCGGCTGCGCCGACTCGCTGCTATCCTCCTCCGACCCTGAGAAGCCAGCGAACGAGTCATCATCGTCTTCTCCAGATGATACATGTTCAAGCTTTCGTCTCTTTGCGTTGCTGGGCGCCATGGTCGATATACAGTCGCAAAGCCCGTGCTGGTGGTCCATCTACAAATTTCTGAATGTTCGCACCGAGCTTCAGACACAGGCCCCACTTTTACTTGCGTCAGGGACGCCCACGTGGTGATAAGGTACGGGCCAATGTACCGAGAAGTCAACTGTACTCCGGCTTCGGCATCTCAATGATAAAGTTGGTGTTTCGTTCGAGATGGGTCACGCTACATGCACGCGAATCCTATAGGTTGAAGAAATATCAATTTGGCCGTCTGGACAGGAGTCTGAAGATGCCTGGTGCAATCCTCGCGTTCAACGACACGGTCGGCAATACCATCCCCCCCGATACCTCGCATGTGAGTCAAACCGTTCCAACTGGAAAATTGACGGATCGACTGCTGACCCTCTGTCCAGGCCGTGAGTGTCTCGCTACCGACATGGGAGTCGAACGTGGGCTACGAGAAGGGTGAGAGATGGGTCACCGACAGAATGAAATGCGGCTACCCTAGGTAAGGCTCCTAATGCTGTATCGTGGTGCTTGGTGACTAACGTCCTGATAGATTCTTCATTCACCCATTGATTCAGGATCTGGCATCAACGATCGTGGCACTGCATGGCTCGACCAAAAGTGAGAAGGCTATGCTGTTCCCCACGCACAAAGCAGCAGTACGATGTGTCGACTTCATTGTTGACAAGAATCAGTCGGCAGATCAGTCACTGATTCGCATCATCGACTTCGGCCCCATAGCAGGACTGCCATCAGTAGAATCTAAAGGCAAGGTACTGCCTCGAATCAGTGCCGTCATCTACCCGAACGAGCTCTGGCCAAGCGCGAAGGTGTACTGGCAGCACAGTGGCGATGGCATCTCGAGCCGGCGTGCCGAGTTCTGTTCGAAAGCTCTCGCTGAGCATACGATGTCGAGGCGAAGTTCACCTGGCCATTCGCCACCTCGCAAAGTCAAGGGCCCGCGACGGTACCAGAGACCCATGTCGACCGACGATGCCAGTGTCAATATGCCCACTAACGGGAACTTGGACGATCACGATACCAATGGAGTCAAGCAGCTGGACTCTGTGCTGTTTGTGGAAGAGCGATTCGGTCGGAATCTAGACGTCAGCTTCGCATGCGCATGCAAGCTGGCAGTCCGTAGACGCATCGCAGGATCACTGACGAACGCCAGTGAGATTCCTGAGTCTCTCAATCACAGCGCTACTGGACACACAGGCCGATCACGAGATGTTCCTGGCTTTTCGGTCGACGATGTGTACCTGTTTTCCACTGGCATGAATGCGATCTTCACATCGCACAGGATCATGCGGCTCGCGCGTGGCGAGATGAAGAGCATCATGTATGGATTTCCCTATGTCGATACACTCAAGATCCTTGAAAACTGGGGAGCTGGGGTTCTGTTCTTTGGTATGTCTTCAGCCGCTGAGCTTGACGATCTGGAACGACGTCTCGGGGCTGGCGAGCGGTACCTTGCATTGTTCTGCGAGTTTCCGGGGAACCCACTACTCACCACTCCCGATCTGAAGCGCATACGAAGACTCGCAGACAAATACGACTTTGGCGTGGTCGTCGATGAGACGATCGGCAACTTCCTCAATGTGCACGTGCTTCCGTACGCGGACGTGGTCGTGAGCAGCTTGACCAAGATCTTCAGCGGAGATAGCAACGTGATGGGCGGATCACTCATTCTCAATCCGCGGTCACGCTACTACGAGACACTGAAAGATGTCATGAGCGTCGAGTTCGAGGACAACCTATTCGAAGAGGACAGTGTGTATCTCGAACGCAACAGTCGAGACTTCATCAGCCGTATCCAGCGTGTCAATTATAATGCTGAGATGGTTGCTGATACACTACGAGCGCATCCAAAGATTAAGCAGGTCAATTATCCGAAGCACAGCAGCACTCGACAGCACTACGAGGCATGTAAGTTGCCTGACGGAGGGTATGGTGGGTTGCTGAGCTGCACGTTCTACAACTTGGACGATGCCGCGGCTTTCTACGATCATCTCGATACGCAGAAGGGTCCAAGTCTGGGAACCAACTTCACGCTCAGCTCGCCCTTCGTGATACTGGCCCACTTCAATGAGCTAGACTGGGCAGCCAAGTACGGATGCGACGCTAGTCTGATTCGTTTCAGTATCGGGCTGGAACATACTGGTGCGCTGAAGGCCTCCTTCGACTCTGCGCTTGCATCCATCGGCAGCAGGGAGGACTGAACTCTGAAGTCTGGAGCGCTAAGCTTCATTGCGTACTGCTCAATTCTGCGTCATCAATCCGAAGACCAGCTTGTCACCACATCCAGCACCTGCAGTATCCCTCAGATACGCCATCGCCTCTCTCGGCCCATCATAGCCCCCGAAAGGAGCGCCTTCTCCCAGCGGGATCGCGAAATGCCCCACATTACCGGGCAAAAGTACCATTGCATGCACCTGATCGACGTCCAGCTCTCGCTCTTCACCAGCCTCGCACACAACATCCCGCCACTGCTCCCGCCATCGCACGCTCGTCCTCGGATCTAGCTGCCTTAGACCATTCTCCACGACTTTCTTCCTCTCTTTGTAAGTCTTGACTCGCAGGATTTGCGTCAAGGCCCGGACATTAGTGAGTACGAGATACCACTCAAAAGTCGCTAGATCCAGCGCATCACTATGCCATCCGCGGAGCGTACGTTCCAGGAAGCCCGCATATGAAGGGCGGTGGAGCAGCTGCTGGACTAGCCAGGAGATGAACGGGAGGGCGGACTTGGCTGCTTGATAGTGAGCGGGTGGATACGTTGTCTCGAAGTATGAGAAGTCGAGCTCCGAGAGCTGCTCGGTGGGGGGATGGCGGAGCCCTTTGAAGCATTGCGAGCAGTAGTCGCTGAGCACCGATAAGGATAGCGTGAGGCCCTCGTGAAGGTCGTCGAGGCTGGGTCCCCAGCCGAGTCGTACGTAGTGATCATTCAAACTCGCCGTATGCGGTAGAATCTCCTTGATCAGATACTTCGCAATCGCCGTTACGCATTTCCCAACCTCAGCCCTCCTCCTCCGCTGATTCAGAATGTAGGCATATGTCACAGGGTTTCCGGGTGGACTTATAGCGAGCTGGAAAGGCGCGACGTGCAGGGTATAGCATCTCCGAGGTATTTCGCCCGACGAGAGCAGATTGTTCGAGTGTTGGTTCCAGAGCCGAGCATTAGCCAGATCAGCCCAGGAGAGTTGTGCGAAGATTGCGGAGAGGAGCTCGATGGGTAGGCCGAGGAGACCTGTTGCACTGTCTCCAAATGGTGTCTTGATGGGCTGCCCGAGGCACGAGTCGTTCCGGGCTTCAGTTGATGCCATCGGAAATCACCCAGAACAGTAGAATGCAGATACCGAGGAACGAGATGTGAGGAATTGACACTGTATCACTACGAGAAACATTGCCTATATGCGGCGCGACACGATGGTAGTCTGGTAGACAAACTCCAACACGGATGGACGTAGTGCATGCTGTAGCAATGGCGGAGCTACCACATCGGGCGTTGCAGATAAATCACTGGCGCAATACGTGAGTTCGACTGACAGCTTCCCTTGCTACGCGTGGAAGTTGACTCGGCTATTAAATAAAAGCATCGCAGTGAGACTGCGGCAGGCCAGGACCGATAAGGCAAGCAGTAGCCTTCGTAGAAAAGGAAATGAATGTACCATCAGCTGTGATGAGCACTCTAGATTCATCCTCTAGATCCACTCCCTCCTTCCCCTCTCATCATGCACAGTCATCGGCGCACTAGTCACCGGCCCTTCAAACTCCTGCAACGCAATACCCGACGTGCGATCCGGTCGCTTCCTTCCCCAAGGCACTCTCGCATCGTCCCTTACCCGCTCGCTCTCAGCCACCCGTCCAGCGAACACAAATGCCAGAATCCAGAAGCCGATGGACAACAAGATCAAGCAAGTAGTCGCCCAGCTCAACTGCACGAACTTGCCCACCTCACCACTTACTGCGATGGAGGCGAAGATCCCGTTGATCAGGTGTCGCGCGCCGACGGCCACGCCGTGAGTGATCGAGGATGCCAGGCCGAGGAAGAGGAACGCCGTACTGAGCGCGCATATGTTGATCAGCGCCACCTTCCTGCTCGTCGGCTTGACCGTCCCCACAACGCCACACCCGAACGCGATCCCTGTGAGTACCACAGCAATCCAGTACAGCACTCTGACAAGCTGCAGCGGATTGATAGCCGAGTGCCCGGCGCAGCTGTTCGTGACGCGATGCACCGGCTCATCCCCGTAGGCCGCGCCAACAGTAACGTTCGTGCCGTTCTTGAACGCGAAGACCCCGTGGCAGGTCGAGGAGATGTAAACTGCGTACCAGCCTTCCAACTCCAAGCCCTCGATCGCGGAGTGATAGGCTTTGTTCACAGCCTTCACGATGGAGGTTTCGGCGGATGCGAGGGCGCTGTTGACGGCGCTGGAGGCTTTTGCTTCGGCTGAGGAGACTTTGGAGGAGGCTGCGGACTCGATGGAGGCGGCTTCGGACGAGGCGGCGGCTTCGAGGGACGCGGCTTTCGATGACAGCGCGCGGGTGACGGAGCTTGCCGCACCACCAGCTTTCGAGGTCAAGGAATTGAGCGCGGACGCGACATCGCGTTCTCTAAGCGCCACGGACGGGGCGGATGTGATCTGCGGGAGCATCGCCTCGTAGACCGTCGCTGGCGTCTCGACTATCAAAGGATCGAAGGCCAGCGTCGGTACAGCAACCACACTCACCGGCTCGCTCCTCTTGTCATGGATCGACGACAGATTGAATCCCTGTATCCTGTCATTCACCTTCTCGAGGATGTTCTCGCCAATCCGCGAGGTGTTGAGCATGAAGACGCTGTAGTCTTCCATCATACCTGGCTTGCTGCCGGCGAAAACTAGGAGGAAAGAGAGCAGGAAAGCGATGGCTGTCAATGTGAAAGGGAGTGCGAGGAAGAGACGAGCTTTGCCTGCGCCGGTCATGGATTGCTTAGGCTTTGTGGAGAGCTGGTCGTTGCCATTCCGTCGCGCGTTTACGATGTTGAGGGCTTTCTTGCCAAGGGTCAGGGCGGCGAGGACAGGGAAAGGCATATCGGTGGTTTCAAAGGGATCTCCTGGTCAGGCTCCAGGTAGATTCGCTGCTAGATTCTTAATATTGTGCGAGAAGATGTGCGCACAGCGCTTGCGATTAGTAGGAGGAAAGGTAGAGCGCGCAGCGCCGAGAATGCCGTCGATCGTTGTATAGTGAATCAGAATGGGAATACTGTACAATTGTAGTGACCAGCTCGCGGTCGGCTCTCGAGTGAGCAGTTTTAACGACAAAGGGCAGTCAATAGACAAAGAAGACCATGTGCGTGACTACAAGCGCAATTTCCCCGCAGCCAATGGCCGAATAGCAAAGTCGTCTATAAGTGGTGGTGTTGGTGGTCGAACAATGAAGGTGCCTGGGATTCACAGCTCCTTTGTCTCGGGCGAGCATTGTCGTAAGTCTGGCGGCCAGATACTCTACGCTGATGTCTTGGAATCGAAGTGTATCGTACAGGTAATGCCGGTTATGATCAGACATCTGCATGTTCACGCCTACTGACGCTTGCTTACTCGGCCTCGATCGCACAGAGGCTGACTCAGATGGCAGGCAAGATAGACGATGCGAAGCTTGTTAGTCCCATCGCCACAGTCTTACAATGGTATCCCGGAGATCGCATGTCCAGCATGGGATGAGGTACGCGCGCGCAGAGGCGCGGTTGAGAGATAACAGCTTCTGTGATTGTGCTATCTTACACTGTACATGTGGTCGATAGTCCTCCGTCTTCTAGTGGTCACTACAGGTATCTCATCGGCCCTGCTTTACCCACGCCTGCACACTTTCCACAACACCCTCCACCTTATCCTCAGCCATAGAGAGCCCCATCTGACTATGCGCCTTGCCCGTCTCCCAGAAATGCGTGATCCCGTCCCTAATCCTCAAATGCTGATCCCTCACGACCGGGAACCTGCTCTCGTACTTCCAGATCAGATTCCCGACATTCTCGGATGTCCGCGGGATTACATAGTTGGCGGTAACTACACCGGTGAGAATTGGCGTGATGAATCGGAAGGCGATATTCCGATTCCGCGACACGATTGACCCAGCCATTGCCGCGACGAGCACATATATCCCGCCCGGTAGCAGCTTCTCGTTTGACTCTTTTGGTGGCGCCAATGAGCGGATTGTCGTGGCTAGACTGTCTTCTGCGGACAGCACGCGCGTGAGGCCAGTGTTGACTGATTGCTCGGCTGACGCTGCGTAGCGGTGTAGGTAAAGGCGGGAGCGTGCTATTTGTGCGGCGAGACGATCTGTGGGTGAGGGACCGCGTCTTGGTGAGGCTGCAGCGGCTTCCTTTTGGGGCGTGGTTGTGAGGCCTGAGGCTGGGGCTGGGGTTGTCGCGGCGATTTCGCGGATGTTGGCGGAGGAGGGGGTGTCGTAGATAGGCCGTCGGCGTCGCTGAGTAGATGTCAGTACGGCGAGGTGCGAAGGTGGTGAACAGAGCGTACGAGAGCTGCTAGAGAGTCTGTAGGAGGTTCTTCGGCATAGGCTGTTCGGCGGGGGACTAGGGCCATGCCTGCTATGAGGCCGACGAGCGGCACGAGGCGCTGTGAGAGGGTCAGCGTTATCTTCTGACTTTGATGCCATCGAACGCATTTACCTGGCGTAGTGACGGAGCTGCCATCGCAAGTGATGGCAAAGAAAAAGAACGACAGCGGTAATTCCCAATGGCGCGCGTGAGGTTCAAGCTCCAACTCCAACTTCACTCCCAGGAAATAGGTTCAGCGGCACGGTCCGCATAGATATGTCTATAGTATCACATGCCAGAGGAACGTCGCTCGGGACGCTAGACTATAACGATGATCACAAGAGCGTCGCCGTCGCCATGGACGTGCGCGAACTGTCTCCGCCAGCAAGTGCGACTCGCGCGACGATGTCTGGTCACCTCCGCCACCTCACGCGGCGCCGCGGCAGCAGCGCTGAAGCCGGAAGAGGACTACGCCCCAATCATTCGATCAGCTCCAAGCACATCCCACGATGATCGCAATCTGAGGCAGATCTTTGACTCGCCTTCGTTCTGGAAGGACTTCAGCGCGAGGACGCGGCATCAGCAAGATGGCAGAAGCGTTGGGCTGTTCCAGAACAAGTACCTTACGAAACCGTCTGGCTTCCAGGACTTTGCCTCCGTGACTTTGCGGAAATGTCAACGGATCGTCGATGCCGTACTCCAATACTCGACGGTGGACGATTACAAGCGCATAGTCCGCGATCTGGACAGGCTGTCAGACCTGCTATGTCGTGTCATCGATCTCAGCGACTTTGTTCGCTCGGTACACCCAGATCGGGAGGTACAGGATGCGGCAACGCAGGCTTACAGCATGATGTTCGAGTACATGAATGTGCTCAACACCACGCCTGGTCTAGAGATACAGCTGAAGAAGGCCGCATCCATGCCAGAGGTCAGCAGAGGTTGGAGTGAGGAGGAGCGGACTGTTGCGAATATCCTAATGAAAGACTTTGCAAAATCTGCCATTCATTTGCCCGAAGCCGAGAGACAGGCATTTGTTGATTTGTCGAATGAAGTTGCGCAGGTCGGGACGGAGTTTGTGGACAACATGGCACCTGAGACGCCGTACTTGCGAATGCAGGGCCATAAGCTGAAGGGTATGGACCCGATGGTCGTACGGCGATTGACAAAATGGGGCACGAGCAATGTACCTACGACGGGTATGCCGGCTGCATTAGCACTACGAACAGTAGACGATGCGGACACGCGAAAAGAGATCTATATGGCCAATCGCACGTCCGCGCAGGACAACCTGCATCGCCTCGAGCAGATGCTTGCGCGAAGAGCGGACTTAGCCAAGCTAAGCGGCTACGAAAGCTTTGCACACATGGCGCTCGAGGACAAGATGGCAAAGACGCCAGAGGCCGTCCTCTCTTTCCTCAATGCCCTGTCTCAAGACAATAAGCCCCGCGTCGCAGACGAAATGCGCGACCTTCTGGATCTCAAGCTCGCCGACGCACACTCTTCAGCCCTGCCGCAAACTCTCGAACCCTGGGACCGGGACTACTACACCTCACGCCTCGTCTCCACGCTGCGCTCCCGCGCCCGCACCCAAGATACCCTCTCCGCCTACTTCTCCCTCGGCACGGTAATGCAAGGCCTCTCCCGCCTTTTCCACCGCCTATACAACCTCCGCTTTGTACCCCACGAGACTCTCCCAGGTGAGACGTGGAATCCAGATGTCCGGCGCTTGGACGTCATAGACGACACCGAAGGCCACATAGCAGTCATCTACTGCGACCTCTTCGGTCGTGAAGGCAAATCTCCGAACCCAGCACACTTCACTCTCCGCTGCTCCCGGCGCATCACAGCAGAAGAGATAGCTGAGGCAGCTTCCCTTCCCTCCTCCTCCGGCTTCCCTGACGCTTTGAACGCAGCCAATGACGGTCTTGCCGCGGCTCCGAATCGTAACGACAACAACGCCCCCTACCAACTCCCAACCATAGCGCTAATCTGCGACTTCCCCTCCTCCCTTTCATCCCGCCCAACACTCCTCTCTCACAGAGATCTCACAACGCTCTTTCACGAAATGGGCCACGCCCTCCACTCCATCTGCGGCCGCACAGCCCTACAAAACGTCTCCGGCACCCGCTGCGCGACAGACTTCGCCGAACTGCCTTCAGTCCTCATGGAGTCTTTCGCCTCGGATCCCGAAGTCCTTGGCCTGTACGCACGACACTGGGAGACTGACGCGCCCCTCGATCCTGCACGCGTGCGTGAGAGAGTTGAAGCCGAACGCCGCTGCGCGGGGGCAGAAGTCGAAGGGCAAGTCTGCATGGGCGTGCTGGACCAGCGGCTGCACAGCTCCTGGCCACCAGTACCTGCCTCATCCAGCACGATGGCATCAACGCAGGTATACCACGATGTCTGGCGGCAGTACTCCACTCTCCCCGAACCCCATGGCACAAGCTGGCAAGGTTTCTTCGGACATTTGTACGGCTATGGCGCGACGTACTACTCTTACCTCTTCGACCGCGCGATCGCGGGGAAAGTCTGGAGTGATGTGTTCCAGCGCTCTGGCCGAGGAGCGTTAGATCCAGCTGCTGGAGCGAAGTTCAGAAAAGAAGTGCTAAGGTGGGGTGGAGGGAGGGATGGCTGGAGATGCGTCGGAGGCGTATTGGGTGATGGTGTGGTGAGGGAGGGCGGGAGGGAGGCGATGGAGCGAGTTGGGGGATGGGGTGTGCATCAATGAGGATGAGTCCTGTTGGACATAGTAAACATACAGTGTAAGAGGCATATATGTACAAGAACAATGTAGAAGACGCCCTCAGCCTCAAACCCCATCTCTTCTCCACACGCCCATATCGCCCTCGAGTAAGTGCATCGACTTCTAATCAACGCTCCCCTCAACTCCACTCTCCTCCCGCCCATCCCTCGCATACCTCCCCACCCCATCCCCCTCTTCCCCCTCATATTCACTCCCCTCTCCCACAACGCTCCCCGCCCGCGCCCTCTCCTCCTCAAGTCTATACCTCAGCTCCTCGTTCTCCAGCCTCCCTTCCTCAAGCCTCTGCCTCGCGCCCCTACGATCCAACAACCGCGCCTCCCGCTCAGCTTTCAGTCTCCGCTCCATTTCCTTCAGTCGGTGGATCCACCTCTGCTCGCTGGGCTGGATAGGTTGGGAAGGGATCAAGATGTTGTTCTGAGTTCGAAGGGGAGGAACGGGCGGCGCGTCCGCAGCCCCGGTGGGCGAGGGAAGCTGCTCGACGGCGGAAGTAGAGTGATGGCGCAGGAGCTGGGACATTATCGCCCGCGCTGGCGAGGCCGTCTTTGGAGAAGCGGCGGTGTTGAGTGACGAGGCCGTGGCGTTCGAGCTACGGCGTTCAGCTGGGTCGCGACCTAGTCCTACTTGAGCGTGCTGGTGTGCGTTAAGGAGTTGCTGCGCCATGGCCGAGGGGTGCTGGCGGTGAAACTTGAGCTCCGCTTTCAGCAGCTTGATTTCAGATTTCAGCTTATTGGCCTCTTCGTTGTTGACGCCTTTGATGGACTTGGAGCTCATGCTTCGATTTGCTTGGGGTCGATTTTGCGCTGCCTGGATGGCTGCTATGGTTGCTTCGTCGGCGAGACGGGCTTGGGTGTCTTTTACTGCGCGCTCCAAAGTGTCCATCCGCCGCATGCGGAGCTCGAGGTTGTGTTCGAGGGTTTGGTAGTCTTTCTTCAGTTCCTTCTCGGTGCTGCGAATGCGGACCTTGAAGTCTCCGAGGAGGGACTCGAGTTTCTTGACTGCTTGCAAAATGTTCTTGTTAAAGTTCGGTAGGCTGCGGGAGATGACTTCCGCAGAGGGTACTTCGCCATTTACAAGGGCGTGCGAGGTAGCCCAATCTTGGCCACACATCGTCGATAGGCGGTGCCAGAGGGCGAGCAGCAGAGTGTTGCGCTCGGACAATTGGTCTTTGTACTGCGTCTCAAGGGCGGACATCTTGCGCTTATCCTGGCTGTACGCGGTTTCGAGCTCGAGGACTCTGGACTCATGCTGCGCGATGGTGCGCATGTGCGATGCTTTGCCCCTCGAGTCCTTCTCGAACTGCTCCAGGTCGTGCTTACGTGCTCCACGTTCCTTGTCAAGCAGGTCAGAAAGACGACGCGACTCAAGTGACGTGCTCTCCAGCAGGCCATCGCGATGCCTCAGCAAGCGATCCTTGTCAGCAGCGTCCATCTTGGTTCGATCAAGCTGAGTTGCCGTTTGCTCCAGATCGCGTTGGAGCCTCTCAATTTCACTGAGCCAGCTCTGCTTCGTGCCATTCGCGTCGCCCAATGCATGTCGCAGGCTTTGCTCAAGCTCATCCAGCTTCTGTCGCCAGGAGCTGGACTCGACTTCCTTGGAACTGAGGTTACGTCTCAGCTTCCTGAGCTCGTCTTTCGTCTTCGCACTTTCGGTATTGAGATCATCAAGAACCTTCTGCACTTCCTCCTTGCTCTGGTTCTCGAGTACGTCTCTCTGTTGCCTCTCCTGCACGATCTCATCCTCCAGGTCACGCATCTTCTCCTGCTCGTCCTGGATGGACTGCTGCGCAGCATTGAGTGCGTCCTCGAGCTCGCCGATCTTGATCTTGTCGCCCTCTTGCTCTTCACGCAAGAACGTGATCTCGCTATGTAGACTCTCTTGTGTGACCTCAAGCTTGCGGTTCTTGTCAGCGAACTCCTTACACTTCTCTTCCCACCGTTGCAGCTCCTCCTCCGCTTCACCAACTTGCTGCTCGAGTGTCTCAATGGTGCGAACGTTAGCCTGCTTCTCATCTTCGAGACTCATGACGCTTTGTGTGATATCTCTGAGCTCGCCTTGCAGACCCTTGTACCCATCAGTGGCATGCTCGAGCTTTGTCGACGTCTTCTGATGCCGCTTCAACGCGTCCTGGAGCTGCGCCGAAAGCTGCTGAACCTCCTTCTCCAGGCGATCGATCTCGGCCATCGCTTCCTGCTCTAGCTTGTCATACTCGGCTTCCAGCTCTTCAGCACCCTGCAGAGCTTCGTCGCGTTCAGCTACAAGTGCCTTGAGGTCTTCGTTTGCTTCTGCGAGTTCTTGCTCCATCTCCTGGAAGTCGCTCTCAAGAGCTGTCACATACTGCAGATGCGTATTGTGCGTCCTCTCAAGCTCTTGGTATTTAAGCTTCATCTCGGCATTCGAATCGCGGAGCTGGCCTTCCTTCTTATCCCAGTCATCACGCTCAGCCTCAGTGACAGCAGTGTGCTCGCTTGCTCGAGATGGCGCACGATTGTGAGCCCGCGAAATTGATCGCTCGAAAATACTTTCGCCAGCCACAGATCTTGCTCCGTCGCTCTTGCGTTGTAGCATCTTCAAGTCCTCAATCTCTTGCTGAAGCCTCTCGCGCTCGCGATTCCGGGACGTCAGCATACTAGTCTGCGCCCCCAGATCACGGCGGAGATCAGCATTCTCGTGCTTAAGCTGCTCGACCATCGTGTAACTCGAGTCCGAGCCATTGACCCCGTTGGTGTACTCAGATTCATTGTCACCCTGGCCGTACCCGCGCGTGCCATTCCGCAAGCCCCTGCGATCAACACGATTGACAGCAGGCGAGGCGCGCTCGATCCGCATCGACGTCAGCTCCTCTCTGAGCTTGCGCAGGTCCTCCTCTGCCTGCTCCCTTCGCCCAGTCTCAGCATTGAGCAGATCTTGCCACATTTCCATCGTCTCCTGCACGCCTGAATTACTCTCCGCTCGGTTCCCAGCCATACTGCGCATGTGCTCGGCCATCTTACGCTTATCGAGCTTCTCCGTCAGCATTTCCTCCTTGAGCGTAGTCACTTCGTTCTCAGAATGATCAAGTTGTTGGCGAAGATACAAAATCTCTTCGTGCATCTCAGCCTGTAGAGTAGGATCCTCGTCGTCAGAGTCGATGTGTTTGTTTGCCTTCTCGCGTTGCGCTTCAGCCAATGTGTCCTCGAGCTCTTTGGCTTTGCGCTCGAGCTCCCTCATACGCCTACGAAGCGCTTGGGACTCTTTACGCTCATTGGCAAGATCCGTCTGGCATTGAACGTTCTTGTCGATCAGCTCCTGCAGACCTTCATCGGAGTGACTTCGCAATGCAGAGTCAAGAAAGTGAATCTTAAGTTTGAGGTCGAAATTCTCTTTGCTCAGCTTGTCGATTTTGCCATTCTGCTCCTTGAGCGTCAGAGTCCTACGAGGTCGATCTCCGACTGTTGCTGGTGCGCCATCCGATGATGCAGGCCGCCGGTCAGGCATCAACGAAGGGTTGCGGGCCCGGAAGTCTCGCGCGATCGTCTCGGGCACTTGTATGCTCTCTACGCGCTGTGCCAGTACAGTGTCTGTCGGCGCGTCGTGATGTGACACATTGGCTCGAGGCGTGATTGGCTCGGTCTCCTCGAATCTGGTGGACAATCTGTCACGATTGAAAGGTGTGGCTCCCGCGCCTGCGAGCCTGCTGAGTGTTGGGAAGTTTTCGCCATCTCGGGTCATGAAGGACATCTCGCTTGCCATGCTTGGGAGGCGATTGAGCAGATTCGATGCTCGCATGCTGCTGTTTACAGAGCTGCTTTCAGGTCGAGCACCACCTGTCTGCAGTGCGTAGTCAACGCCCGGAGTCGTATCGCTGCCAGAAAGGTGCGAAGAAGTCGTTGCCGTTGACGTACTAGACTGATGGCTTTCGTGTCGCGTATCGAAGAAGCTCGGTCGCAGTCTTCGAGGTGTGCTCATCTGTGATCCACTGACAGATCCGCCATGCCTAGATTGTGGTGATAGGTTGTCCCGCGCAGTAGGCGTGCCAGCTGAGCCCGGGGAGAGATGCACCTGTGGGTTATTCTCAGGCGTGCTAGATCGGAACCCATTCGGTGTGCTTGGCGGGCTCGACCGCATGGATTCTTCCATCGATTGGTCTCCATTGGTATTGAACGAGTGCCCATTGCGCTGCACTGATCGAAGTGAGGCCGCCTCTGCGGGCGACATCGACGCAGCCAAGCTCTCTGCCGGGTCGCTGGCTTCTGCATTCGCCGACCGCTTCATATGACTTGATTGCGGCGTCTCGAGCTGTCGCCTCGAAGCAGACATCTGTGAGCGATCGTACCCGGAACCTGGACGTGATGACGGAGCCTTAGCTGTACTGCTCTGTGGACGTCTCTCCTGATCGCCGAGCTCCAGATATGTGTCATCCGCGCCTGCGTTCGCATCTCTTTCAGGCGCAGGCACAGTCTCCGGCAGGAAGCTCGACTCGTCCTCCATCAAATGTCTCCGCATAGCCCACTTGTCCAAGCTGTTCGCGCTGTCGCTATGCACAAGCCTGTCGCTCGGCTCATCCGATCGATGCATGTAGCTCGGTGTGTCCCGCAAGAAGCTGTTCTCGTCCACCGGTAAAGTCGACAGCTCACTGTCCTTGCGCTCGAATGTTTGCCTCGCTCGCTCGTCGCTGTCAGCGCGTCCTGAGCTCGGCGAGTCCATCGCGAAGTTCTTCATATCCACGCTCATCCGACTGGCGCGCATCTCCAGCTTCTTTGGTTTGCGCCGCGCCGGGCTGCTCGAAGTGCTGTCACGGCCACTGCCACTCATCGTGTCGCGGTAATGGCGAACGGCTCAGGCATTGGCTGTCGCTTTGCACGTCAAGGTGCGATTGTTTGCCCAAGGGACACGATTTGCTTCTCAATGCTGTTCGAGTGCTACCTGACCGTTGACGAGGGGAGCGTTTCATGATATCAACGGTCGAACACGATCGACACACAGGAGACGCGCTAGGCACGCGAATGTGGAGTAAAGTTCAAGTCAGGGGTGCAGGGTGTTTGTTGCACAGACCCTCGAAGACAGCGACATCAACCTCACCTTCCACGGTATATCTAGGTCACTCGCATTCCACTGTCGGCATGGATGCTAATCAGCCCCTAGCACATTCGTGCTAAGCTCCACAAGCGTCCAGAATCGAGACCATGCTCTTCCAGTACACTCATCTTCCTGCCGGACATATCCGCCTACTCAGGCGTAGACTTCCATTACCAGACGGCACACTGACCTACGAGATACACAACACCCCAGCCAACGCCGCGCCGCCTCACGCTGTCATCGACACGCGATCGCAGTCGCAGCAGCACGATCAGCCCGTGCTCGTCAACGGCCGGACATTGACCGTCAGCCAGCCCGCACTAGATGGCTTACGAGAAGTCGAACGCCTCAACGCCTACGAATGGGTCTGGGTAGACGGTATCTGCGACAAGTAGATCGATCTATCATATGGTATCTCCTCCGAAGGTCCAAATCTCCACTTCCGCTCAAACAGCCTCCATGAACTGCACATGATGCATCTCAATGCCCTTGCTCTCCCCTCTCAGCATGCTGATGTTCTCCCTGAAAGCTGATGTCTCCCGAAACTCCATATGCTTCGCCTTACTCTCCCACCCCAAAACCAGTACTCCGACCTGCCCTTTCACGCCATCCCGCTCAAGCTCCTCGTAGCTTACGCCCAGCGCGCCCCCAATATATCCAGCAGCATGCTCCTTCAGCACTGGCTCGATCTTGAGCGCGTCGGAAACGTATGACTTCGGCGGAGTTCCGTTGAAGTAGAAGGACGCGACTTCTGTGCAAGGTGCGCCGAGGGCTGTGGCGACGGAGGAGTAGGGCTCAAAGTCTACGTGCACGATTGTGGGCTTGGAGGCGAGGATCTGGCCGAACTTCTTCTGAAACGGACCGTAGGACTCGCTGCCTTGGAACTTCTTGTGGGCGTCGATGGATTCCCAGACTGTGAAAGAGTCAGTGGTCGCTGCACGCGGGATAGAGGCGGTAGATGTACTGATGAAGAGCTGGAGCAGGCCTGGGTTCTCGATTTGCAGGCCGAAGTGGACTCCCTGGGCACCGGGCTGCTGCTTGATGAGGTCAATGTTCTCACTCAATACTTTTGCGGCTTTGCTGTCAGGGTCGCCGATATCTGCGCCTTCGGCGATTGGGAAAACTACAACTTCGATGGTAGGCATTGTGGGTAGTATGGAGAATGAATGATGCAGGAGTTCTGAGCGCAGGGATAGATATATTCTCACTCGACTTTTGGAAGCTATATATTGCAGCAGGTCGGATATCCGCTAGCTCTTATGCCGTGCAATGCTGTCCACCAGCGGTGATGGCTGATCTGACTACATGCACTGCTCACCTCCGTAACGAGCAGCCGTCTGCTTCTGGCAAGCGCTCTAGAGGCTGAGGCGCTTCAACTGCAAGACTAGAGTGAATCCAGTGGATTCTGCTGGGACGATTGTCTTACACAGAGTTCTCTCTTATTCATCGCTTCAGTCGCCGTGGACGCATATTCCACCCCACTATCGTCATCGAGTTGCCCCTCGTCTCGGCGAGCGACAGCAAGGGGACTTATACTGGGTAGTTCGAGGTCATAGCAAGCCGCAACCGCACTTGACCAGTGGCCCAGATGATCTGTCGTGCGATCGTGCATGACGCTCCATATGCTTGTTGCATAGTTCGTCTGCAATGCTCTATTTTGACCCTGGAGGCCGGGATCAATTTTTATGCTCGGCTCTCGGAGCTGACTCAAGCCGACGTCATGGTCGCCTCTAAGGTTCGCATTGCGCTTCAGTGATGATCCTTCGGAGGAAAAGCGCACCACGCGAGTTCCATAGCGGCTAGGAGGTGGCGGAGTGTGTTCCAAGACGTTATCCCTTTCCTTCTCAAGTGTGCAGTCAATCCATGTTCGCCACTTCCAGACCATTACGGATTCCCATACCCCTCAGGCGAGCCATTCGCTTACGACAACGGCGTACTCTTGCGCATAGTTATCAAGCTTCGACTAGTCCCGGGTTAAGAAGACAGACTACAAGGCTCCAGGGAGCAATATCTTCTACGACTATCATCTCGGCCATCGTAATCTCTGGTACTATCGCATTCGGAGTGCAGCAATACGCCACGCCCGCAAAGCCGCAGGACACGGCCACAGAGGACGAGCACGCGATCAACTTCGAGTCCGCCGAAGCCATGGCGGCGCAAACGCTTCCTGGCCGACCCGGCAATCTCACGCCCGATCAGGAGGTCAAGCTCAAGGAGATGTGGTCGCAACTCCTCGAGATCTACGGCGTGACCTCTGCCAACACCAATGGCGGCTCCTCCCGTCCATCCCTCGACACACCCACGACCGGCACCAGCACACCCACAGCCAAGCCCAAAAAACGTCTCGGCATCTTTGGCAGCAAGAAAGACAAGTCCGACCCTTCCACGCCAAATGGCGCCGCCTCAGAGGGCGCAGACAACGACAAGCATGGCCAAAATCGCGAGTTCGCATCAGCAATCGCATCGCAAAGTCCAGAGGAGCTTCACCAAGCCTTCTGGGTTTTCGTCAAGACGGACAATCCTGATGCGCTGCTCCTCCGCTTCTTGCGAGCGCGAAAATGGGACGTCCATGCCGCGATCGTGATGCTCGTCTCTACAGGCCAATGGCGTACTAAAGAGATGCACGTTGACGATGACATTATGCTGAGAGGGGAGGCGTGGGCTGTGCGGGAAGCTGCTGAGGGGATCACGGCCCAAGAGAAG
The DNA here is from genome assembly GCA_002077065.1 of Cryoendolithus antarcticus. NCBI lineage: Eukaryota > Fungi > Ascomycota > Dothideomycetes > Cladosporiales > Cladosporiaceae > Cryoendolithus > Cryoendolithus antarcticus. The sequence continues at coordinate 49,348 of NAJO01000077.1, forward strand.
AAGGAGGGCGAAGACTTTCTCGCGCAGTTGAGGATGGGAAAGAGTTTCTTGCATGGCATTGACAAGGAGGGAAGGCCATGTTGTTATGTGCGGTGTAGACTGCATCGTGGCGGAGAGCAAACGGAGAAGAGTCTGGAGAGATTTACGGTGTATACTATCGAGACTGCAAGATTTTTGCTGCGGCCGCCTGTTGACACTGCTGTGAGTACCTGCAAGTTGCGCCGGTCGGTGAAGCTTAGCAATACTGACATAACACCAGACCGTTGTATTCGACATGACCGACTTCTCCCTCGCGAATATGGACTACACGCCAGTGAAGTTCATGATCAAATGCTTCGAAGCCAACTACCCCGAGTCGCTCGGCAGCGTGGTCGTCTACAAATCTCCTTGGGTCTTCCACTCCATCTGGAAAATCATCAGGGGCTGGCTAGACCCTGTCGTAGCCTCCAAAGTCCACTTCGCTAGTAATGTTGGCGAGCTTGAGACCTGGATACCCAAGGGACGGATACTGAAGGAGTGCGGCGGTGACGAAGACTGGTCATACACATTCCCCGAACCGAGCGTGGATGAAGAAAAGGTGCTGAACGATTCGCAAGGGAAGGAGGCTGTGCTGTCAGAGCGAAGAAGACTCGCGAAGGAGTATGAAGAGGAGACCATGGCTTGGATCTCCGGAAGTGGCGCTGCAAGTGAAAAGCGTGCTAGCTTGACGAAAGAGCTCGAGACGAGCTACTGGAAACTTGACCCATTCGTTAGAGCAACGAGTCTGTACGATAGAAGTCGGATCATTCAGCCTGGTGGGAAGCTAGAGTTTTACCCTGGACAGGGCTCGACTAATGGGGTTGGTGGGAGGGATCATGAGCTGGACTAAGGGAAAGCTGTACAGAACAGTAGTAATGTCTGTCAATGCAGATCACTCACGCTCGTAAAAACCCACCATCATCCCTCCGCCTGCGCGCACCATTTCGGGAAGCCAGTTTGCTCGGCCTGAACTCCAAGCATCTCCATATCGTCTCCACCTCCTCATCTATCTCCGCATCTAGATCTTCACCAGTGACACACAGTATCCTCTACCCCATACCACGATCACGCGAATCATCTACATACCCCAGCTTCCCACGGTAAAGTATAGCAAACCCGGCGTTGAGGCGCATTTGTGTTGTGTCATACATAGAGTAGATTTCGCTTCGCTCGGCCTTGTCGCCCTTGGCGTGTGTCCACGACTGGCTTGGCTGGGGACGAGCTTTTGATGTTGCATTGGTATGCTATCGCAGTTGCTGTGGTAGGCGACGATAGGCATGCGTTAGATGAGGTCGAGCGAGCAACGCTTAGAGAAGCATGCTTGTAGAGAGAAGGGGGAGGAAGTAAGGTGAAGTCGTGTAGAGGATGCGATGGCGCGGCCTTGGCAGCAATCTCGTCAGCAATGAAGGCGCGCCCTTCGAAAGACATTTAACGCTGTGAAATCGACATGAGTAAAATGCATGGAAATCGCCTGTCTGTCTCAACGTTCGCCTCCTTTCTGTTGGAGATGCGCTGCGCGATGCGACCTAAAACCGGGCGCGATGCATCGTGGCGAACTGTCGACGTCTCACAGCAAGATCACGTACTGAACCCAGCCTACTCTTCCACCGACAACCTTTCGCCACTCCTCCGACCAACACGAATACAGTGCAACGCTCTTATCATCGGGCAGTCCGTATGTAACCGCTTGGCTCGCCTCTGCTATCTCTACTCCACGAACAACACCTTGGCCATAGATATCATTGCTTAGCTACAGAGAGATCGCAGCAAGAAGCCACTCCAATAGGCCTTAACTCCGCGCCGCGACGTTGGCACCACATGGCAGACACGCCGAGATGTACCCTTCTAAGGATGGGTTGACCTCTCATGGCAGGTCCAAGGGATCCATTATTGCAGCCAAGGCTTGCAGTCTTGGGTGGATTCATCGAGGGCTTGGCTGGGACGTCCACCACGGCGCGTTGCACCGATGGTCATAAGGACGGTTGGTGGCACTTCAGCATTTCCTTGAAGTCTAATTTTCTCATCGCTGTCTGTGATATTCAGTGTCGTCGCGGAAGTTGATCTCTGCGCTGACAATCCGTTATGGCGACTTATGATGGCCCGACCGATTTTGAGAAGTCGGCTGGACAACACACGAAGGGTGAAGGAAGCCCATTGTGGTGCAGCCCGACGCGCGACGATGGCGATGCATACGATCTCGAGCGCCCGCCTCTCATGACCCGCCTGGGTCTGACGCCGAGCAGTTTCAAAAAGCGCACACTCGCCGATGAGCACAATCAGCTCAACAAGACGCTCAAGACCAGACATCTGAACATGATCGCTATCGGCGGCTCCATCGGTGCTGGTCTTTTCGTCGGTACAGGTTCTGCTCTGGCTCGTGGTGGACCAGCGTCGCTACTCATCTGCTATGGTAAATTTGGCGATGCGATAAACTAACGCGCCCAAGGCTGACTCCACGGTACAGGTATCATGGGTGTCATGATATTCAACGTCGTCTACGCTCTCGGTGAGCTCGCAATGGTCTATCCTGTCTCTGGTGGCTTCTACACGTACTCTGTCCGTTTCATCGATCCTACATGGGGTTTCGCCATGGGCTGGAACTACGTCTTCCAATGGGTATGATCTCATGGTCAGAATGCAAGCCAGCGTTCCACTGACATTGCGATCAGGCTATCGTATTACCACTCGAACTCGTCGTTGCGGGCTTGACGGTCAGCTACTGGGGAGTCGAACTCAATAATGCCGTCTGGATCACCATCTTTTTCTTGATAATCTGCGTTATCAGTCTGTTTGGCGTGCTTGGCTACGCCGAGGAAGAGTTTTGGGTCGCATGCTTGAAGCTAACCACGATCGTCATCTTCATCTTCATGGGTATCATCTTCGCTGCAGGCGGTGGACCCTCTGGAGGACTGTATGTCAATTTCCACCTCGGTAACAGACACGAACCTTACTGACGCACTTTGCAGATATGGCGAATACTGGGGTATGCGCACCTGGTACAATCCTGGCGCCTTCTCCGACGGCTTCCCCGGTCTTTGCTCAGTCTTCGTGACAGCTGCATTCGCTTTCTCTGGAACCGAGCTTGTCGGTTTGGCTGCTGCAGAGTCCGAGAACCCGCAGAAGTCACTTCCCAGCGCGATCAAGCAGGTCTTCTGGCGAATCACACTGTTCTACATTCTCTCGCTGTTCATCGTTGGCATGCTGGTGCCCTGGGATGATACACGCCTTCTCGGCAACGGCTCCTACCTCGATGTCAAGGCCTCGCCTTTCGTCATTGCGGCCGTTGACGCTGGTCTTCCTGCCTTCGCATCCTTCGTCAATGTGGTTATCCTCTTCTCCGTAGTCTCTATCGGCCTGTCTGGAGTGTACGGAGGTTCTCGCACGCTCACTGCCTTGGCAGAGCAAGGATATGCACCTAAATTCTTCGGCTACGTTGACCGCGCTGGCCGCCCACTCTGGTCGACAGTCTTCATTCTCGCTTGGTCTCCGTTGGCTTTCATGACGCTGTCCACTGGTGGCACTGTTGCGTTCGACTGGCTGCAGTCGCTGTCTGGTCTTGCGGCACTCTTCACCTGGGGCTCGATCTGCCTGTCGCACATCCGTTTCCGCGCTGCGTGGAAGTACCACGGGCACACCCTCGATGAGCTGCCATTCAAGCATGTGTTTGGCGTGTACGGCTCGTGGGTTGGGCTCACGCTTATCTTTATCGTTCTGATTGCTCAGGTAAGTCTCTCAACACACATACTGCACCAGTGTAAGATACTGACTTATACCCCAGTTCTACACCGCCATTCGCCCCATGACCGCCGAGGGCTTCTTCAAGTCGTACCTTGCTCTTTTCGTCGTCATCGCCTTCTACATTGTCGGCTACGTCTGGAAGCGCAAGACATGGTTGAAGCTGAAGGACATCAATATCGATGCCGGGCGGAGAGAACTGGATTGGGAGCAGTTCGAGAAAATTAAGGCGAAGAAGGCAGCCTGGCCCAAGTGGAGGCGGGCACTGGATATGTTCTTCTGAGGCATGGAAGCAGCTCCAGATGAGAAGAGGCTGTAAGGCTTGGTAGTATGAAGATATGATATCGAATTATCAACTCACTGCTTCGTGCGACTTTGCGTCTCAACAGATGCCCTGATTGTGCTATTGGCAGTGTTGCTGCCTCAGCGACGCACCATTCTGCAGCCGCCGTAGGTGTGTTAAGATGAAGCAACAGACCTAGCACGATGTCGCACATCCGCAAGTTACCGTGGTGCAGCCTCATTTGTCTACGTTGGTATACTTATGAGGGCGCAAACATCCTAGACATCTGGACTAGGCGGAGGAATCTGCACACAATGATCAAGTTCACCAAGAAGGCTTGCCACAATGCCGTCTACTCTATTCATCATGTTCGCCATAGGGGTATATTCGCTGTAAGCCACGTATCCAGCTCTACTATCACAGCATTTCTCACACCAGCGTCGTCTGCCCACGCTCGGGATCACTCATCCGATGAATCGCCACATCCTCCCCAAGCACCACATTCCCCATGCTCTGCGGCGTGATCAGCACGAATTGCCTCCCTACACTTCGCCTTGCCGCCTGGATCATCATGCCCATGCTCGTGCTGCGATTGACGCTGTCCATGAAGACATCGAACTCGTCCAAGCATCTGATTGGGCTACCCATAGCCTCCCAGATACTCAAAAGCAAACAAATAGTTGAGTACGACTTCTCGCCACCGGACAGGGTTTGGGTCTTGCGACCGCCGTCAGAGCGGCGCGTGGAGTCAGGCTCGACAGAGATGTCCAACGTCTTGGCTTCGTGGGACATGAGGACGCGACCACGGAAGCGCCGCTCAGAGAGAAGGTAGGAGAAGGTGAAGCGGGCACGATAGGCGATGTAGCGAAGGAACATGCGCCAGCGGTACTTGCGTTCGGTCAGAGAGTTCTTCAGGGACTAGGACCTGGGTTAGCTTGATGTCTTGACATGACTGCGCTGATCGGGCTGGCTGACCTGGGACAGACGCTTCGTGTTCTGCTGCTCCTTTAGGATGTCACGAAGCTCCTTCTTAGCTCTTCTCCAGGCCATCGTAAGCTGCTCCATTGTGCCTCCTGCTTCGGCCTGAGCACGCTTGTAGTCGTCAATGAACTTCTCGAGGCGCTTGTCAAGTGTGGCCGCCGTGATACCAGGCTCAAGATCCATGCGTCGACAAATTTTCTCGGCCTCGCTGATGAAGTCTTCTTCCAACACCTTCTGCTGTCGGTCCCTCATGTCCTCGAACTCCTGCATGTTGCGCTTGGCCGCGTCGATCTCGTTGAGCGCTTCGTTCTTCGCTCTCAGAGCAGTGTGCCGGTCGGCTTCGAGCTGGCCTTTACGTCGCTCTGCTTTCTCGATCATCTTCACACAACTATCAGACTCGCGCTGGGCTTCTTCGACGCGCTGCTTCAAAGCTTTGGCTTTGTCATTCAGCTTGTCTTTCTCCACGATCAAGTCCTGGAAGCTGGCAGCGGTGGCCTCGATATCCGCGACTGCGTTTTCCAACTGCCTCTGGAACTCCTGCAACTTTCCATCTTGCGGGCGAGAGGTCTCGATCTCATTGGAGGCCTCTTCAACGGCATCATGTGCTTGTTGCTTCGCTACTCGCAAGCTACGCTCAGTCTTTTGGTGACGATTGACATCATGCTGGGCAACTACAGAAGCACGTTCGGCTGTTTGGAGGGCCTGACGGAGGGTTTCCAACTCAGTCTTGAGCTGGCTGACATCCTCCTGCCTACTACGCAGCTGTGCAGCGTAGTCGGTCTGCATGCGCGCTTTCCCCTCCCAAGCGAAGATGGGGGAGGTCTTCGCTGCCTTTGAACCAGTTGTCTCATAGCGGACACCCGTATTGCGCTCACCACCATGCGCAAGCACTACTTTTATACCGTGCAGACGGGCTTGACTCAACTGGAACGCCTCCTTTCCATTCGCACAAAGTGCAGTATTCTCGGGTGCCTGGTTGATGATAATGGTGTTGCGTACCAGGTCGTTGCTAATCTCAAGCGCTCGAAGGATCGTCAAATACTGCGCGGCAGGCTCGTTGCGTAATATGTCGAATCGACCTGGATTCGCGATGAATGAGGGAGCTTGGCACTTCTGCCGGTTCATATGGGCTGTGAGTATTACTTGGTCTTCCTTGCAGATCACTGCGAACGCTTCGAGCATGCCACCGAATGTCTTCTCAATGATCGAGCTCCACTCTGGCTTCAGTAGACGCACGTAGATGCCGAACGGACCGACAGGTTTCTGACGCCATCTAGTTTCGCTGTCAATCGCCCTTACCAAGTTGGCCATGTTCGGCCGAAAGCTGGCGAACTTCTGACCCTGTTGCTCTCTCTTCAGGCTTTCCAATCGGCCTTGCGCCCTTTCTAGCTCACTGCTTTTCGATTCCAGCGGGTCCTTCGCTGCCCCAGCGGCGGCTGCGGCAGCTTTCCTGTTTGCTTCCAAGGGAGGTAGAGCGCCACGATGATCAAGCTCCTCTTGCTCGGCGGTGGCAGCGGCTTGCTTCAGTTCCTCCAGTCGCTCCATTCGCTCTACTTGCTCCGGTCCTTCAGCCTCTGCAAGCCTGGCCTGCTCTAGCGTGATCTCATTATCGAGGCGCTTCTTGTTAGCCTTATTCCCATTCATATCCGCTTTTATGAGTCTCTCCTGCGACTTCTGCTCTGCAATTTCGCTCGTGTTGGCATCAAACAAAGCTTTCTCTTCGCGGTACAGTTGTTCTTTGGGCTCCAGCTGGGCTTGCGCCTCTCGAAGTACCCTCTGAGCCGCCTCATATGCTTGGTCGTGCCCTTCATATGCACCCGAGATGTTCTCAGCCGCGTCAGTCACTTCATCAATCCTCTGCTGACACCGCTCGACATCCTTGCTATACTTAGTCACGATAGCCTCTTGTTCCTCCACTTGCGCCCACGCATGCATGCGCTGAGTCTTCTGGATCTTATCTTGTATGGCTTGGCTGGCGTCGAGTCTCTTCTTTCGCTTCTCGGCTTCCTCAGCCTTCTGCCTCTTCACTGCGATGTCTTCCTCCCTCGTCCGTAGCTTTGCTTCCATGCTGTCGACGTTCTCCTCCATCACGTTATAGTCAGCGTCCAAGACATCCAGCTGCGTGCCCTGGATGAAGAACTTGTACTTGTCGGCAGGCGTGCTGTTCGACAAGAACTGGCGAGCCATGTCTTGCGTCAAGACATTGATCGGGTTGTCCAGTTGAAATGCAAAGAAGTCGAGGATGTCGTCCAGATCCGCCCGCTTCGTGCTCACGACTTTATCGGCCAGATTCTTGATCTTCCACCCACTGGTTCCAGTCCGTGAGAAGTGACGCTCGACCAAGATGCTATCACCATACAGATCAGGCTTGTACGCCGCATCGCCTCGATTCTTGATCTTCACACCAAGTGAGGCCTGTTCGGTTCCCTCCTTGATCATAGCCTTAAGATTTGCACCTCGGTTCGTGGCAGCTGCCTTACCGCCCAGGCACATTTGAAGTGCAGTAAGAACAGCACTCTTACCACTACCGTTGTGGCCAATGATGAAATTGATCAGAGGACCAAGTCGAATGCGTAGGTTCCCATGACACATGAAGTTCTTGCACTGCACTTCCTCAATGATGCCGCATTCCATGGCAACATTGTCGCCGCGTTTCTTGAGGATCTGCTTCTCAACGATCTGGCTGGCCTTGAGCTCATCGGCATCGTTGTCATCCTCGTCCTCGGAGCTGTGATTGGGTGCGTCGTCCACTTGGTCGTCAATATCAAAGCCATTGACGAGTGAGTCGAGTCCCTCGTCGTCATCATCATCCTCATCCGAGACAGTTGATCCTCCACGCGCCTGAGCCATTGCGACTCTAGAGCGTTTGTGTGTATTCTGGCGAAAGCTTGAGGTCGCGCTCTCTATCTCGACCTCAACATCCTCATCGTCTATACGCGCGCGTTTGCGCGACGAAGATGACGCCATGACCGCTGTAGGCAGAGAGTTGGTGTCGTTAGACAAACAATATGGAAGTGAGGTCCGTTGATAGGCCGAAGTGAGCTTGTGATTTCACGCGTTTCGTCGCGTCCGATAAGGTTGCGGGGACTGCCGAAGCTACCACGAAAGTGCCGACACCTGACTACAGGAAACTTCGACGATAAGAGCCTTGCCACCACATTCACTGACCAACACACCGGACTCATTACAAGCTCGTTAAGCCAACATGCCTATCTCAAAGAAGGACCGCATAAGTCGCGACCACAAGAAGGCCGAAGCAGCCGGCACTCGCGCGCCCGTGAAACCAAACGGCAATCCTGTCAAGCCTGCGAAGGAAAAGTCTGTATGTGCTTTCTGCAAGAAGGAGTTGACGCGAGACAACAAGAAGCAGGTCAGTAGTCAATGAGAGCTGTGGCGGACTGATTGCAACGGCTCTACTGACATTCACCAGCTTGAGGACCACGCCGGATCGCACAATGACCAGTGGCCGAAGGAGAAATGCTTTCCGAACGACTTCCAGTAAGCGATTTGAGGGCGATGGTGCGGGGGTGATGGTCGGCGTTTGTGTCGTCAAATGGAGCCTGGTACTAAATTGACTGGGTTTCTGAGTGTTGGCTCTGCCGTGGCGAAGGAGGGTGTGCTCAGCTGCACCACCATGTGGCGTACTGGAAAGCATGGGATTCGGAGTGAGGACGGATCGAGGTCGAAATTCAAGACTGGAGCCGTGGAACAGATCTCTGCAATAAGGACCACGGATGTGCAACTTAATGCTTTGCACTTAGCTGCCGTGCCAGATCAACTCCGCCAGGAAGCACGTCGAACGGGATTCAGGGAGCACGACACAGAATGCAGTTATAGAGCAACAGCAACGACACTAATGATCCACAATTTTTGACTTGCATTATTATTACATCGATTAACGAAGTAGTGAATGCCGCATGCAGAGCAATTCTCACACACGGGTATCGGAGGCTTCTGAAGATCAACGGTCTATGGCCCTAGCCTCCCATGAACCCCTTGCATTGGGAGCACTCAGAAAGGTCCTCAGCTTGCTATTCCCTCCTTGCTGGATTCTCTCCGCACAGCCCAACCCATCAGAGCATAGCAAACGACCTCCCACGCCATGAAGACGCCAGTCATCCCCATAGTAAGTGTGAAGATCGTCATGGCATCCAGCCCGTTGTACTCAATACTCCGCACGCCATCGTGAGAGCTGTTCATGAACAGCACACCACCAGCGATGAGGCAGAAGCTGGCTACCAGCTCTGTAGGTGGTCTTGAGGGATAGACCGTAGTAGGAGGCTTGAGGTACATGAGGATGTAGGTAAGTCCTCGAGCGAGTGCGAAGCCAGAGAACAACATGCCCCATTGAGCGTGCAGCATGGTCGCCACCATGCTGCTCTGATGATGAGAAGACATCATCATGCCCAGGAGCATGATGACAAGAGCTGGCATTGGGTTCATGGACATTTTGCGTGCTGGCGGGGTGACGTCGGACTCATCGAGGTGTGCCAAGGCCGAGTCTTGGACCTCACTTGTATTCTTATCATTTCGCATCTCAACACCAGTGTTCAACATCTTGCCAATCCAGCCAGACTCGATGATCATGCCTAGTAGACCGCCGCCAAAGAACAAGATCGTAATGCTGACATGCTCGAAGTCTTGTGGGCTCCAGGCTTTACCCCAGGCGTTCATGTGCTCGGCCCAGACGTTCGTTGCGCCGTACAGCCAGATGACGAAGGACTCTGTGAATTCAGGAGATGGTATGCGGGACTGCCACCGAAATACACGCGGAGCAGCAGGGCGGACATTCCAAGCCCAGCCATACTTCTGGAAGCTACCCATCCACCGACCAAGCGTGAGCATCCCGTACCACAGGAATATCGCGCCCTTTACGTAGTGCGCCATGCCAGAGAGGATCTCGCGGTCTCTGAAGATCCCGCCATATACCACGAAACCAGAGGTGATGGCAGTGAAGCCGAGTAGGAGGAGCAGCTTGTCTAACAGAATCTGCATCACACGAGCCACTCCAAAGATGCGCTGTCCCACGAAGCGTGCGGTGTTGCGAGACAAGAAACGCTCCACCAGACCATTTCCTAAGAAGGTCTTCCTCTTGTCTCCATTGTGCTCATCTGTATGGGACTCGTCGCTTGGGGGCAACTCTGGTAAGTCCTCTTCTTTGCGGCTTCCCGACACTGAGCTGCCGCGCGATCCACTTGAGAAGTTGCCGGAGTCGCGCGAGCTGTGGTAGTCGACCGGGCTGTCTTCGTACTGCTGTAGCTGAGCATATGGAGCAATGTCATGTCTCGAAGCCGCATGGTTACTAGCAAAGCCGATATGCGTCGAATTAGAGTATTTGAGCGTTGCGATTGCGGAAGCGAGCGTCCAGATCACGGTAAGTGAGGTCACCACGTAGCCAAGTAGACTATGTGCTTCACCCGTGTACAGATCGGGAGTTGCACGACTGTAAACGAAGCCAGTGACCATACCAGCGCCATTGAAAGCGTGGAAGACCATCTGCGTCACCAGACTGTATCTCGACCGCGCGACGCTGAACATAATGGCAGGTGGTAGGACGACCACCCAACTCAGTATCAACAAGATGATATGGGCGTAGATCCATCCTGGGTATCCAGGGTGGCGAAAGTAGTTCGGCGGGAAGTCTTTGGAAGCTGGGGCTGCGCTTGTGGAATTGCCCTCGCTCATTGCTATGGCCATGTCCATGTGACCATGGTCAATATCATGACCAGCGACGACGGACATTGCCGAGATCAGAAGTGCAAGACTGCAAGCAGAGGCTTTGAATATGCGGTGCATAGGAGTCGAGGTGTAGTGTTGGAGCTATGTATATTATCGAAGCAAGCTCGTGAGGCTCTTGAAGATTTTGGACTGATGGGCTAAAAAGCAAGGAGGAGGGTAGTGCAATCCGGAAGGCTGAGGCGTAAGAAAGTCTTGCTCTGATTCAGCGACAGGTCTGACACGCAGTATGAGAGAAGTAGTCTGGAGGCGACAGAGATTATACTCAACATAAGGAGATGCCGGTACCGCAATACGCTCGCTTCACTGTCCGTGACTCCACGGAAAGTCAGCTTCACTTCACCGCCGCCGTCATGTCTGCATATGCGCACCGCTGGCGGATGTGAATCAGAGATGACATATGTCAGCAGCTCATGCAATTCGCCCCAGGCACCAACGTCAGAATACGCTCATGCGATTCGCAGCTAGTATCGGCATCGGCCGTGTAAATTCCGAAAGAGTAATTCATCACATGCCTTGTCTCTGACATATGAGCTGCCAGGACCCTGGCGTGATATGCACGCAGGATTTTGCGGCTCTGTTAGGTCATCCGTGGGCTGCCGAGGGTGGGCTGCTGACATCGCATTTCTGGTATCGTCTGACGCGGGATTCGCGAAACGCCATCTTGGCCGACATGGCATTTGCTGGTGCAGTCTGACACGTCAAGAGGAGTGTGGCGGTCTGGTGAGCGGCCAAGCGGATTCGTGGGGCTGCTGCTTCGACTTGCATCCACAACAGTTCGTTTAGAAGATACCTCTGCGGCTAGGCGGACAGGCGTGGATTAACGAAAGGTCCCAGCGTGTTAGTAATCCTGGCTAGGATCCGCGGAGGAGGTGAGATCGGGTAGTCGCCTCATCGGTGAGCTGCGGAAACCGATATCAGCATGGCAAAGTTAAATATAAAGTGCTAGCCATCTACCACCGTGTAGGCCATCCGATACGCGCCGAGCGAGTACGCTCTTCGCAATATTTCACGGAGACAGCACGATAAATGCGAACGCGAAACATGCGTGGATCGCCGTACGGAATAGCGACTTGACCCGATTGCTGATGGCCCGCTGATCAAACGAATGCGGTATGAACAGAAATGCAGTGCTCGGCAGCGAGGCGCCCAGCGCCAAGCCTTAACCACGACCCGCGCTTGCCGCACTCTGAGTGCTGCTTCCCTTGTCCGTCTTGCAGCCGCGACTCTCTGATGTACTATGGCACGCATGAGGTACTCCATACCGCACGGACAGTTGTTCTCCTCCTAAGGTGTGCATAGCGGCCACACTTGTGCGGTGCCTCCGAGACCATAAGCCCATAAGCCCATGAGCACCTCTCGCTCAAGCTATATCGCGGAGTCGAAGATGCTGCGAACCATTGAAGAGTGATGCCTCTATTAACGCGACGTCCATGACCAACCGATTATAGGAAGGATAGCTCTAGAGTCTCAGGAATGCCTGCTAGTCATCATGATTGGCGCGGCTGCTACGGCACTGGCAGTCGCAGACATCGTTGACGAAGTCTGTTCAAGCTCAAACGATGGCAGTCTGTATACTTACACGCCGATCAAGACTGTGCAACAGGCTCTTGATCAGCATCTCAGCGACACTAATTGCTTCTTCACGATACATACATACGGCCCACACGCAGCTCACACCGAATCGTGTCGAAGCGATCTGCGAGCACTTCGTTTCGCGAACGTACTTCCCGAGGAGAGTGCATCTCCATATCTGTTCGAGTTTGTCCAGACCACCTTATCCACAGATCACCTGGATCAGAGTCAGAACTACCGCCCATAGTTACAAGCCCACTGCGGAAACACGATAAGAGCTTCAAAGTCGAACGGCCATCCTACGTCCAGCCGAAGCCTGTAGACTCGATGTGAGCCTTCGCGGCAGCATTCCCCGTGAAGAGTCCACGGCTTTGTGTGACTTGTCCGAGACCGGTAATCATTGACCTCCATGTACCGAGAGACGCTGTCCATTTAGGCCACTTGGGAGCTCCTGCTCGAACTCGTCAAATCTTGCACACAACAACTATAGACTGCTTGCGCGAACCACCGCCTGGCCTAGAAGTACTCGTCCTACATATCCCGCGCGCGTACGATTTCAGCTTTCGCGGCTACCTGCACAGTGGCACCTCTGCAGCGTTCGCGACCTACAGTTCACCTGCGGCTGACGATGGCCGCCCGATCGAAACTCGTCACTCTGCGCAGGACTTTGATGCCTTGGGAACCTTGCTTAGGCATGTCAATGGTGTCAGAGCTAGCAAGAACTCGAAATTCACCACCAAACGAATGCCGTCATCTCGACTGAGAGTACGGACGAGACATGCAACATCCACGCTCGAAAAGCTGAGCGCGGGTGATTGGCCTCTCCTGCCAATGTGATCCCGGCAGGCTATCGCTCTCGAGGTGATAAAAGTTCGCGCATCTACGACGGAGTGCAGCGGTAACGTCCAAATTTTGCAACACGAAGAAGCACTTGTACCTTATGTATTGGTCTACTGGTAGAAGACTTGGTGTATTCGATGATCCATGTGCACACATTGGACCGCTCACGTGATTAGCCCTAACGTGCCGCAAATTGACGTGGAGCCGTGACAGCCGATCTGCATCAAGGATGTCATTGATGCTCTCGGGGATACATCCTGGATTGCCTGGGCTTGCCATCACATATCGACTTATAGCACGGAACATGGTCACTGCGATATAGCGGCCTCGGTAGAAGTAAGAGTGAGGTCCTGGGTGACAGCGTGACATCATAGTCAACGGTCGAGCTGGCGCAAACAGAGTTTGCTGCTCTGGACTTCGTCGGCATCCCAGGCCGAGTGCTGCCGCGCTGTCGATGCACAAGGGCGCATGTGATGCTGCATCTTTGTTATGGGCGCCACGCGTACCACAGTTTCGCCAACTTGGCTATCTGCAAGACGCAGCAATGGTAGTCTGTATCATGTCACCATGTGCTTAGATTCGTTAGCAGACGATAGTGCGCAAGAGTGACAATTTCCGCGGGGCCAGTCCCGACGAAAGAAGAGGCTCCCGTCGACTTCGCCAACGGCTGCTACGTCACGCTGGTACGCCGACGACATCCAAGGCCAGTCTTCACTCCCGTGCAACCCGAGCTGTCAAGTCTATGTTCTCCTCACTGTGACGGTCTTCCATTCCTGTGATACCCGATCAACAGCACCTTCCACTAGCGGACTTGGGTGGCCCATCTTATAAGGTCCCAGAAGACCGCACTGCGACTTCAGCATGGCGGACCCGTACGGCACTGCCCCTGGGCGCGGCGAATCGCAACTCAAGGCTACCTATGGCAACAGTGACTATCAGGACTTCGCACACGGCAATCCCTCAGCATCCGAGTCCTCTCCATTGGCGCAATCGCAAGGCTACCAGTCCGATGAACTGCACAGCGTTGGAGTGAACCGCTCAGCGTCAACCGCGTCGACTGCCGTAGGTCGTCAATCGACGCCTTCGCGCAACAACACGCTCAAAAAGAAAGCCTCAGTCAAACGCATGGGCAGCCTTAAGCGGAGCTCGAGCCGCAAGAGTTTGGCTGGTAGCATCAAAGGCGTCGGCAACTCGGCAGATGAGCAAGACTATAACAACGTGTTCTTCACTCCGATCCCAACCCAAGGCTCACCGACCGAGATCCTCGCCAACCGCTTCCAAGCCTGGCGCCAGCTTCTCAAGTCACTCATAGCCTACTTCCGCGAAATCCAGTCCTCCTACGACACGCGCGCGAAAGCAATCCATAAAGTCCAAGGCACGATAGCAGGTATAGCCCACCCGTCAGTCTTCATCACAGACCATGGGCTGGGTGAAGCGACGAGGATACTAGAGGACTACCACAAGCACGCCATAACCGAAGCGAACAAGAGTCGCGATATCGAGAATGATGTCATTGGCGCGTTGACAGGTCTGCGCAGCGATCTGGGACAGAAGATCAAGGAAATCAAGGGGTTGAGCGGGGACTTTAAGAATAGTGTGGAGAAGGAGAAGGAGAGTACGAGGCGGGCTGTGGATGCGTATCAGGAGGCGCTGCAGCATGCGAACCATGAGGATGGGGCAAGCGTGGGGAAGAATGATCCGTTTGTTGTGAGACTTGGGGTGGACAGGGCGGTGGAAAAGCAGATCGATGAGGAGAACTATTTGCATCGGGTAAGTCGTTGTGATGTAGGATTCTATGTGCGCAACTGCTGACTACATGCAGGCCTACCTAAACCTCGAAAGCTCCGGCCGCGAACTGGAGTCCATCGTTGTAGGCGAAATTCAGAAAGCCTACAATGCTCTCGCGGGCATCCTAAAGCGCGAAGGTGACGATGCGTATCACGTCGTAGAGACTCTCCGCAGCGGACCCATTTCAATGCCGAAAGACCAGGAGTGGTCATCATTCGTACACGCCGAGCCTCACTTTGTCCCAGCCGATACACCCGTACGCCGTGTCGAAGACATCACTTACCCAGGAAAAGACAATCCTGCCGCAGCTGAAATTCGCGCCGGCATGCTGGAGCGCAAAAGCAAGTACCTCAAATCCTATACGCCAGGATGGTACGTTCTGTCGCCTACACATCTACACGAGTTCAAGTCGGCAGACAAGATCTACACCCAACCGCCAGTGATGTCCCTCTTCCTCGGCGACCAGCGTCTCGGCTCACACTCCGAAGCCGGCTCCTCGAGTCAGAAATTCATGCTCAAGGGCAAGCAAGCCGGCGGCGCCCATCGCGGCCATAGCTGGGTCTTCCGCGCCGAAAGCCATGATACGATGGTCGCGTGGTACAACGACATCAAGACTCTCACCGAGTCAACAGGCGAAGAGCGCAGCGCATTTGTACGCCAGCACGCTAGAAGCGTAAGTGGCAACAGCGAGCGACCGCGGAGTATCTCGAGTGATGGTCTAGAGGAGGATGAAGCGGATGCTGTGCCTTTCACCGCCGACGCGGCAAGTCTAGCTGAGCAACACCCGGTTGAGTCGAGGCCCGTGAGGCCGATGCCAGGTGAGTGAGTGCTGGCCCTTTTTATTGCGTATATCCTCATACTGTAAGTGTAGGCTGATGAATGTGTGTCTTGCGTGAATAGGCGGCAGGTTTCCATCGGATCTGAATATCCATCGTAGTGGGGCTATGAGCCCTTCGAGCGAAGCGGACTCGGATGACAGAGATGTTGTTGCTGCTGCTGCGACTCTACCTGGGCACCCGCAGGAGCACTCGAGGGCTCTGCCTGCAGATGATCCATACCGGCTGCAAGGCGTTGCTTCTGGAAGTCGCGTTGCTTCGAGAGAGTCCGAGGCGCCGCCGCCGGTATTCGGAAGCTCGCAGGGAAAGAAGAGCGAGAGGGCTACTGCTCCGGAGACGTACGCACCTACACAGGGCTACGCAGCACAGCAGCAGGCTTCGAAGTCTGCTGCGCCGTTCGGCGAGGCACGCCAGCCTCTCGCTCAGCCTCAGCAGCTACCGCAGCAGCACTTCCAGCCTCAGCAGCCCTCCAACAATAATGATTGGATCGCACCAGCTGCTTTAGGCGCTGGCGCTGGCGTCGTAGGCACAGAAGCGTACCGCCATCGCCAGGATGAGCCTGCGCCTCAGCCGATGGACCAGCAAGAGCATGCCGAGGCCTTCCCGTCGTCAACCCAATCCGTTGAGGCTCAGCTGGCGCAACGCGAGGCAACACAAATAGCCGCTCCAGATGTGCCGACGCCTGCCACTGAGCAGCCACACGCCTCCAGCAATGGAGCTTTCGGCGCTGCAAATCTCGGAGCGGGTCCAGGTGCCGGCGCGATGACGGTCGAAGACTACCGCAAGCTGAGCGAGGACGCAGACATGACTAGTCGCAGTCCGCCCACCGCGGCGCTTCCTCTTGCTACTGATCAGCAGCT
This sequence comes from Cryoendolithus antarcticus, assembly GCA_002077065.1. Taxonomy (NCBI): domain Eukaryota; kingdom Fungi; phylum Ascomycota; class Dothideomycetes; order Cladosporiales; family Cladosporiaceae; genus Cryoendolithus; species Cryoendolithus antarcticus. Next base: position 66,000 of record NAJO01000077.1, read on the forward strand.
ACCTAGCCGCGCAGCAGAGCCTAGCATCGGCAATGGTGCCTCGTCCTCGTCGTCTGGCTTCGCTCTCGGTGGCTTGGAAGCTGAAGGCGCGCATGAGACTGGCGCGTTGTTCCCGAGGGTGATCCGGCATGATACTGATATAAGTGTCTCAAGGCTGCATATCCCGGGGGAGTTCCCGAAGAGAGGGTGAGTAGATAAATAAGCAGGGCGCTGTGCTTTCAAGCTGAATTGATCGAGCAATAACGTTCGGGGCGGGTGGCGCTGCTTGTGTACAGTATACCCCGCTTGCGCGATCGTTTTTCATGCGATCGCCTGTCTGTAGTCCTGTATCATTAAATTCGCTCATCATCGATATCTCATCCATCGTCCCGAGGCCGTTACACCTGCACCTCGTTTCTCGTCGCTCGACTCATCTGGCAGATGCTCTGCCCGTTCCTCTCCCCCTCGCCACCCCGCCTCTCACTCCTCGCGCCCCTCGCTCACTGCCCCTCCCTCGTCCAGCCATTCCACCTCCCCTGCTCGACAGCACAGACCCGGGCACACTACTGTACCTGCTATTCGCCTTACTGCTAGTCGGCGGATTCTCAACAAAACTCGTGTCAGTCGTCAAGAACGTCGCGTCGATCTCCGTGCCTGCTGCAGCCGTGCCATCGAGATTCTTAGTCCGATTATCGCGGAAGTGGGATGGATTTGGGGTGGGAGGCGCGCGGGCGAAGGATGCGGGGATGGGAGCCTAACCTGCCATGAGTCTCTGGCTTCTCGGTCAGACTGGGATGAAGGGGCAGCATACCTCAGGAAAGTCCACGCAGAAGGCACTCATGTTCAGCCCGTACAGGAATGCGCCGAAGCACTCGTTGAAGCGTCCGATGCTTTCGTTCAGTCGTTGGAGGTGCATGAAATTTGCTTCCAAGTCGGCCATACTGTCTGAGAGCTCGGCGAAAGCGGGCTCGAGCGCTGTGAGGGGGTTTGCGGTGGAGACGTGCGAGGTCGAGGGCGTTGTTTGGGAGGCGCGGAGGGAAGTGCGGGATGGTGGGCGCAGAGGAGTTGTGGGGCGGGCAGGAGGATTCTTTGCTGAGGGAGGGGCGGTGGAAGGGGTGGCCATCGTGGCGGTGATGCGTCTCGAGTTAACATGTGGGATTGATACACTTCCACGAACTGCATCGTGTTTCATGCACGCGACTCGACACTACAATTACCCCACGTCGGATGTCTCACAACCACGTGGTTCGGCGGCTACCGGCGGTAGCCGAACCTAAGCAATGCTTATCCAGCTCACGTTGCCAGGCGAGGTTGGTGACGAGACGATAGTGATCAGGTCTCATTTCTACTACGGGACCAGCGGCATGGTCACTGAGCTCGACATTGGGGATCACGGCGGTGAAGTATCTTAGGACACAAGATCAAGCCCACGTCACGATCGGGCAGAAGAGATATCACCATTGGCGCATTGCATCCACGAGGGTGGCCGCGCGCAAGAGCTCGTATAAGCAGAGCACTCGAGGACAGTCATCGATCAGAAGCACAATCGCACAGCTGCATTTGGAGTCCGCGGTGGTCGTACCAGCGATACTGCTAGAGGTGGACAGGCAGAACGCAATGCATCACGCTTCTGACGCTGTGTGAGACCGCATGGGACAGCCACCTTTCTAAGAGATGCACGCTGCGTCTCGACAGCGATCACCGTCAGTAGATTCACGCCACAATCCGCAATCATCTCCTCAAGGACAAAACCTGGGCGGGCCGGCGCATAGCGTGGCTGGCTATAACGAGACCGGCAACTTGCTGTATCCGCCAGCCGGCGGCAGCTCACCCTACCCTTCATTGTCTGCATCTTCGCAGCACCTGGGTCCGGTTAGACCGCGAGCTCATACATATGCGGAGTCTTCCATCATGCAGCACCAGCAAGCGGGCCAGCAGCAGGATGGGTACCGGAGTAGGACACCGGCGACGCCGGCACAGCAGAGTCAGTACCAGCATCCACAAGCTCAGAGAGCCGGACAGGGCTTTGTGCCCCCTCCGCCACCTCTGCAGCACGCTCAGCCTGTAGGGCAGCAAGGCCAGTTCATTCCGCCCCCTCCACCTCGGTTGCCGACCAGTGCAGTGCAGCCACATGGCACTTGGATTCCCGGTCCTCCCAGTCAACCTCAGACGTACTGGAACGCTAATAGGCAGCCGACGTATCCGCCTCCTCAGATTCAAGCTCCGCGCGAGCAGAAGCCATACAACCCGGGAGCATACAGTGGGCAGTACATGACTGACTATGTTCCAAACTTCAACTTGGCCGAGGATCCCAATCGCCCATTAACGTCGGCGACATACGTCCCTGGAGGAGATACATTCGGACCTGGCGTGGGCATACCTGGACTGAATCTTTACAATGATCATCTGCAAGCACCAGTTGCTCGTCCCAATCTTCCGCAGCAGAATAGCTACAGAAATGGAGCGTCGGGTGACTTCAGTGCGGGCTACGACACGAACAGCTACCAGACACAGCGATCTTATGGAAATGACGGCCACACAAGTCAGCCCGACTACGGTCGCCCAACGGTGAACACTTACCATCAGACCCAGCCCACGCCACCACCACAGCCACAGGCACAGCCGCCTCCACTGCCATCGAACTACCCACCACCGACACCTACTTCCAGGCAGAAGACATTGATTCTGCCTGCCAAGGAAACCCAGGAACACTCGTCTCCAGCCCAGGAGACAAGCAGAAACACTTTCAGTCATGTGCCGCCAAGTCAGCTGCAAAGCAGTGAGACATCAAGCAATCGCGAGCACTCGTCTTCTGGTGAGCACCCAGGAAGTCCATCCGATCAGCACTGGCCAAAGGAGCGTGTGGCTATCTGGCTTGCTGCACACAACTTCTCCCGCGAGTGGCAAGCAGCATTCGAGCATCTGCAAGTTCATGGTGCCCTGTTCCTCGACATTGGCAGACGAAGCGGTGTTGGCGGAAATCGCAACATCGGATTTATGCCACAGACTGTCTTGCCGCAGGTAGCTAGGGAGTGCACAGCAAATGGCGTCGTCTGGGACCAGGCAAAGGAGCGCGAGGAGGGCAAGCGCATCCGCAGGTTAATCAAGGATGTTATCGCCACTGGTGGAGCTGCTAGCACGCCTGCCACTGCTGGTACGAGTAGTACGAGCACGGCTAGCTTGCCTTTCCGAGGTCATGCGCGGCGTGAGAGCAGCCAATTCGTACACAACACGAGTGCTGGGACCGAGGGTGGTGTGGAGAACAGTCCGAATTTATCGCGGCCGGAGAACAATCTTCAAGGGTCTACACCATCGACAGCTGGCGGTACAGGTGATGACTCGCCAGGCAGGACTATGCCTCCATCGATTGCGCAAAGGCGGTACTCTGGCCAGCGATCAGTCACGCTGGACTCGTACGGTCTCGCTGCGAACGAGACTGGACGTTCCGCTGCGTCTCAGTCAGCGCTCGCCTCGATCAGCGATGTGCCAAAACGACACTCGCCCAGCGCGTCTGCTGAGCTTTCTTCGGCCAACGGAGCGAAGGGCTACTCGTACTCTCCATCACAAAGTCCCGGTCTGGCGAATGCACGACTTGTCGACAACAACGGGAGCAGCAGATACTACGGAGGTCATCTTCGCAGCGGCAGCTCCCAGAGCAATGTTCCCACCGTTCCTTCGAACCTTTCGCCTGGCCCAGGCAAGCAGAGTGCGACGCCTAGCAATCGCGACAGTGACAGCATGTTTGCAAAACCAATGCCACAGGATGCTTCTGCAAGACGGCATGGAACGGACGGCTACAGGCCACAGCCGACTGATAGCAGTGTCCGCCAGCCCAGCCAGGAGACACCTGCTTCTGCCAAGGAGCACAGGGGTTTCTTGGAGAAGTTCAGGCGCAAGAAGAAGGACGATATGCATCCGAGTCCAGACGAGGAACAGTCACCGGCATCACCCCAAGCTACGCGACAAGCCCCTTACGGCAGAGCTGCGAACGCTTCATCCGATGTGAGCCTTGATAGACCGGCGAGTCGGAAGAGTGGACATAACAGTATGGAGGGTAGCGAGGTGCCGCCCATGCCTATACGAGGTCGACCTACTGCTCGTGAAGACGACAAAAAGTTCATCTTTGTCACACCAGATGGCTGGAATTATCGGCTCATCGACATCACCGATCTTGAGACTGCTGATCAACTACGCACTGTCATCTGCTTCAACCTGGGCATACCGGACACATCGGAAGTCGAGATACATATGACTGGACCTGGGAAGACTGAGCATGACGAACCCCTGAACGACAAGTCACTCATGGATGCGGGCTCGCGGATAGCTGATCCCTCGGCAAGTCTCAAGCTGTTCGTTCAAGGACCGGATAGTCTGGGTCAGCCGCCGCAGAGTTCCGGTCTCGGCTTGCACATGGCTAGTAGTCCATTCGGACAGGCAGCGTTTGGCAACAAGCCTATGGACGAGGCGACGTACGCTAGATTGGAAAGAGGCATGACTTCGCCTACGACATCTACAATGCGATCTGGCGAAAGCACACTCGTGCCAGACAAGTTGCGGAACTTACAAAGCCTGCAGAAGGATATAGATACAGTCGATAGCGATGCTGCGAAAGTCGGTCAACAGGAAGATATGCTGCAGCATGATTTCGCATCACTGCCAGAAGCCGAAAGACTGGCATTACTCGAAGCCAAAGCGGAAGAGCACCGCAAGGAGACCGAACGCAAGCAGAAGGCCTACCTCGATCGAAGACGAAACCAGCTCTCCCATGAGGGCGGCAAGCGTGTTCATGACTTTGACAACCCGCGGAATTCACCATATGGGCCCGAGCGGCCACCGTCAGGCGAGACACAGGACCCAGACAGGAAGAGTGACATTCTTGTGCCCATGCGGAAAGCACCGCCTGTGCCTGAGCCAACCAGCACACTTGTCAAGGCGAATTCGCTTACCAAGAAGCAAGCTCCGAATGCTCGCACATCCTGGCCAAATCGCAAAGAAGAGCCTTGGAAGCGCATCTCGAGCGGCAGTATACCTGAGGAAGAAGGTAAGCGGCCTGCAAGTCGCGGTATCGGCGCTGCTCTCGCTGGTGCTGGTAAAGTTGGTGGTATGTTCGGCGTTCCTAACAGTGCACCGGCCACGTCTTCCGGCCTGCAGAAGTCATCTACTGCGCCTGAATTGCTGGAGCATGCTCCCAATTCGACTGCAAGATCACTCGCAGGCGTGGACTTTAATCGACAGCTTTCCGGTCGACAGCAAAGTCCGAGCAGCCCTTTCACGATGTCGAAAGGTGGGCAGAGTTTCAAGATTCCAGAGTACGACGAGGTCGAGGAGAAAGACGAGGACACGCTGCGTGCTAGCCAGCAACGGCCTAATCTCACTCTGCGAACGCCTTCGAATGCAGCTCTTACCAAGGTCAAGCAGCAGGGTGCGCAACAGAGCTCTTCACGCAGTCCAGACGTCAGTCCAAGTACAGCACACCCGCCTGGTAAGCTCAATCGCTTGTCTAGTCGTAGAAGCTATGGGCCGAGCTTCCATCTACCGGACAAGCCTGTGCAATTTGCAACATCGCCTGCTATGGGCGCCGTGCCGGACGATTCGGACGAAGACTCGGATGATGGATTGTTCGCGATCCCATTGGCCAGTCAGAAGGCGAAAATGGCTGCTTCTAAGTCGAATGCCAAGGTGCAGCAGGTACTGGGCATCTCGCAGAGCGAGTCGCAAAGTGCTAGCAGGAGTCCGAGTAGACCTGATCTCAAGCTTAAGACGAGCAGAGCCAATGTCCGATTTGCTGCCAATCCTCCCCCGGAAGAGAAGCCGAATGATGCTATCGACATGGAACGACATGTACCTGCCTCAGCCGCTAGCACACAGTGGTCAGCCGAGTCTCCCGATGAGTCTTCTCGCTTCGGCCGGCGCGAGAGCTTCGCGTCAGATGTCTGGGCTAACCGTCCACCCGCTGAGGCACTTGTCGAGCACCTCGACGAGTTCTTCCCGAACGTCGATCTCGATCAGCCAATGGTTGATCCGGACGAGAACAGCGAAAGTGCTACGGCGACGGAGAAGAGCTTGCTATCAGCTAAGAGCTCGAATGCAGACCTCGGCTCCTCCATCAGTCGTAGCATCACGCCACTGTCAAGTGCTGATGAGAATGATACTCTCGGTAGTAATGAGAGTACGCTCAAGCGCTCTGATCAGTTGCCATCTGTCGCAGTGCGCAATGTGCGCAAGTCGGGCGGCTTGGGCAGGACGAAGAGCATCCGTGAAGTGGTCAAAGGCGCCTACCAGATGGAAGGCCGACAGCAGCAAGTCTCGACCTCTTCCTACGCCTCGAGCCGAGCCAGCAACGGCGCACCGGCGGTTAATCCACTACTCAACCGCGTCAGCACTCTCCGAGCAGGCGGGAGTGATATTGTCCGCCGCAAGAGCACCAAAATGTTCGGCGCCCGCATCGAGCAGGTCAAGCCGTCCCGTGGCAGCCGGCTGATAAGCCTTGAGACCATCCCCCAAGACACCCTTCCTCCCTCATCAGTACAGCACATGAAGCAACAGCACCCCGAGCGCCAGCCCACTTTCAAATGGATGCGCGGTCAGCTCATCGGCAAAGGCACCTTCGGCCGTGTCTACCTTGGCATGAACACCACGACTGGTGAGCTTCTCGCAGTGAAACAGGTCGAAGTAAATCCCAAAGCCCAGAACGCCGACCCAGCCAAGATCCGCGATATGGTGAAAGCTCTTGACCTGGAAATCGACACGATGCAGCACTTGGACCACGTGAACATCGTCCAATACCTCGGCTGCGAGAAAAAGGAATTCAGCATTTCCATCTTCCTCGAGTACATCTCTGGTGGCAGTGTCGGCTCCTGTCTCCGCAAGCACGGCAAATTCGAAGAATCTGTCGTCTCCTCTCTAACCCGCCAAACGCTCTGCGGACTAGCCTATCTCCACGGCCAGGGGATCTTGCACAGAGATCTGAAGTCCGACAACATACTGCTAGATCTCGACGGCACGTGCAAGATCTCCGATTTCGGCATCTCGAAACGCAGCGCAGACCCTTACATCAACGACGCCTCGAACAGTATGCAAGGGTCGGTTTTCTGGATGGCACCAGAAGTCATTCGCGCGACGCAGAGCCAGGCGCACATGGTCGGTGCGGCGCCCGAGACGCTGCTAAACCAGGGCTACAGCGCGAAAGTGGATATCTGGAGTCTCGGCTGCGTGGTACTAGAGATGTTCGCTGGCCGCAGGCCGTGGTCGAAGGAAGAGGCAATCGGTGCAATCTACAAGCTTGGCTCGTTGAACCAGGCGCCGCCGATTCCCGACGACGTTTCGACTGTCGTCGGGCTCGGGGCGCTGAGCTTCATGTACGATTGCTTCACCATGTACGTCCCCTTCCCTTGCCTTGCCAGACTCTCTCTCTCCCCCGTCCCCCCGTCCCTACTGACTTCCTTCGCAGTGATCCTGCCGAACGCCCCACGGCCGAGACCCTGCTCCGCGCTCCCTTCACGCAACCAGATCACCACTATAATTTTCTCGACACGGCGCTGTATGCGAAGATCCGCGGGGCGTTCTAGGTGCTCGCCTCGCGCGCTGACTCGCACAACACGCTGCCGGAACTAATCTTGGATCCTGGGACGCTTGGGTGGGGATCAAGGGTGCCGGGGGAAGCGGAACGAAGAGGGAGAAGGTACGAGAGAGGGTGTGAGATGGCGAGTCAGGAGTTGGAACTTGGGGCGAGGGTCGGGTGGGTGCCGGAGTTGCCTGTGCTTGCTGGCTCTGGAACTTAGGAGGACTTGGAGGCTGTGAGAGCGTTGGCGCTCAGCCCGCCTGCTGTTTGGAGGCTCAGAGCTGACGACAGGAGGGCAAAGTGGAGCTGGGAGAGCTGAGATGATCAATCGATCAATGCCTTTGTTGTTGAGCGCGGACGGATTAATGGCGACGGGAAGGCTTGTGCAGGCCGACATGGCTTACGCATTGTTCGAGACGGGGATGTAGCTTTAGCGACGGCGTTATGCCAGCGATGGATTTTCACGGCACGTACGACGACAGGGACGCAAGTGTATGACAGACGGACGGACGGCTGCTAGGAACGAAATAACTTGCTCAGGGATTCGATTCCTACACCTACTTCTCTCCACCTATCCCAATGCCTAGTCTGCTCTCCTCTACCCACCTATTTTGTACACACTCCCCACCTCCTCTCCTCACCCTCAGCCCGTCCTAAGCGAACAACATCTTCCTCGGATCCTCAATCATCTCCTTGATCTTCACCAAGAACGTCACCGCCTCCCGTCCATCCAACAACCGATGATCGTACGTCAGCGCCAGATACATCATAGGTCTGATGACAATCTCGCCCTTCACCACAACAGGCTTGTCCTTGATAGCGTGGAGACCTAGCACGGCGGTTTGGGGGAGATTGATGATGGGGGTTCCCATTAGCGAGCCAAAGACGCCGCCGTTGGAGATGGTGAAGGTGCCGCCGGCCATGTCTTCGATTGTGAGTTTAGAGTCGCGGGCCTGTTGTCACGGGTGTTAGTATGTCTGCGCTGGGCCTAGTAGCTTACGGGCATGAGAGAAAGCGGGGGCGCCTTACCTTCTTGCCCAGATTCGCGATCTCCCTCTCAATGCCAACCATATCCAGTTGCTCCGCGTTCCGGACGATAGGAGTAACAAGCCCTTTCTCCGTCGCCACCGCAATACTTATATCCACATAATCCCTATACACAATCGTGTCCCCACTGCCCTCTCCCTCAATACTAGCATTCACAGCTGGAATCTCCTTCATGGCCAGTATCGCAGCTTTGCTGAACGCGCTCATGAAACCGAGCTTCACGCCAGTCTTCTTGAGGATCTCATCCTTGTACAACGAGCGCATGTTCATCAGTGCGCTCATGTCGACTTCGTTGAACGTTGTGAGGGATGCGGCGGTGTTCTGAGATTGCTTTAGGCGTTCGGCGATGCGGAGGCGCATGCGGTTCATCTTTACACGCCGTTCTTCGCGGGCTCCGGGGGCGGCGGGTTTGGGAGATTCGGAGGTGGAGGGTTTTGGCGAGGGTGCTGGTTTGGGGGCGGGTTTCGAGGCTTCTTGGGCAGGTTTGGGCGCGGGTTTCGAGGGCTCGGGGGTGGACTCCTGCTTTGGGGGTGGGCTGGACTTTGCCTGCTCTGTCTGGCCTTGCGGTTGGGATGACGTTTCCTGCGCGCTCGAGGCTGGGGAGTCGGGCTCGCTCTTTGCTTTCTGGGCGCCGCCTTCGGGTGCTGGGCCGCCTGTCTCGAGCTTGACGAGGTCTTGACCGACTGTTACCGTGTCCTCCTCGTTCGCGAGGAACTCCTTGATCGCGCCTGCCGCTGGGGCGTTGACGGCGACATCGATCTTGTCCGTCTCGATCGTGGCGATCTCCTCGTCCAGCTCTACGTAGTCGCCAACTTGCTTCGAGAATTGCTTGAGGGTACCTTCCGAGATGGACTCTGCCATTTCTGGCACTTTAACGATCTGCTCATCTGTGCTCTATGTTAGCTTTAGACTTGGCAATCGTGGCTTCACAATCAGCTCTACCATTGAAGCGGCGTGTCAGGCTGAATTGCCTTGTTTGATATGCTGGCGAGCTTTGTCTGTCGCAGGTTTAGTCCACGAGCTCATATCTGCCTCATCTCTCGCACACTCACTGCGACTCTAGGGCGGTGTATGAGGTCCTCCATGCTCTTGACGCGTGAGCAATCCCTCGAGTACTGCTAAGTGGTATCGACGTCCTAGCTAGCGGTAACGAGCGGAGGAGAGGTTGCTGGCCAGCCAGACGGCGGAGGCATTGCGAGCGCATCACGGGTTGACAAAGGGCGCACAGCCGGACGTAGGACCTCTCAGCTCCCACTATGCTCTAGATGTTGCCGCAAAGGCTTGAGAGGGAGTTGCCAAAGAGCGTTACGGCGTGAAAGTTGGTGTTTGTATGTCCAATATGCCTGCCCTGTTCCCAATAGCTGAAGCTCCTCCGAGTCGGCCCGAAGATCCCGAGTCAGGTCCACGATGCTTGCAGTGCAAAAGACCTCCGTGAAGATTCTCATCTCACACTTGCCAGCCCAGTGGATGTCTAGCATCGCTTCTTTTGCGGGCCAACCTCCTTTACAGTAGAGGCAATGAAATCCTCCATCTCAATGAGCGCCGTGTAATTTTGTACAGCTATCCTTCCTGCCGCACGCCGCCGCCCACACGAAAAAAGCGCCACCGAACTGCTTGCAAAGCGCACAGCACACAGGGGTGTTTCGAGCTTCAATAGTTCGTAGCGAGCATCACTCAAGTCACCGCGTTGGCGATGCCGTTCGCAGTGACCGCAGTAGCACCCTCGCTCGTCCACTTCCTGACAATCCTCACACCTGCGCCTCCGCTACGTTTCTTAACACTCTCCTCCCACTGTAGCTCGAGGCTGTTCTGCGAGAGATCCGTTGCATCCAGCGCGTTCGACCGTCGGGACTCTCGCTCCTTGACGATACCGTTGGCCAGCTTCCTCGTGCCATCGCCACCAAGCCTTTCGAACAGATGAGGATGATCGAACACTGCCCTCAGCAGCTGGAACGGTAGACTGAGCAGTATTGACGAGATCGCGGTATTCACACGGCCCTGGACCTGAGAGGGCTCAAGCGGGAGCTCGCCAAAGCGTATCTTCGAAAGGCGCGGGTCAGAGCTACGATTAGACTTGTGCTTGGACGCTTGTGCAGGCGTCGGGTCCAGCGCTGATGCCGTCGACGGCGATGGCAAATCTGAGACAGACGGTATGGACGACGCTGAAGGGTCCAGAATCAGGGACTGCGGTATAGAGAATACGGTGAAGTTGACTACATGACGCAGTAGTTCTGTGGCGTAGGGATCATGTATTGGTGTTGAGCTTGTGGTTGGATGTGTGGTCGTAGCTTCGGTACCTTCGACTTCGGCATCCCACACTGGCGAGAGGCCACCCTCGAGTGCGAAGGTAAGACAAGTCGGAAGAGTCTCCCAGGTGAAGATGGTTGTGGCGATCTCAACGCCACGGACCGCTGGTACGTGGAGCTGGAGCCAGGCACTTGTGGCGATATATCGCAGTACATGCTGCATGCGAGTATCAGGAGAGAGAGGTGGCAGATTGTGATTTTGTGATTGGCGAACACGCCAGTCAAACTGCATGAGTGGCCCGCCGTACACATACTTTATGCATTCGTTAAGCGCATTTAGTGTGACATAAGCGCCAGGTAAACTGATAGACACTTGTGTCTTCAGATGCGCCGCAGCAGGGTCATTGCTGTCGAGTATGAGTTGCAGCATCGTCGGGCTTCGAGCGAGGATGAGCTTGTGAGCATCGAGGTAGGATCGGCTGCCATCGATGTCCTGAACGATCTGCAGATGGCAATCCGACAAGGCTGGATTGCCGTACTGTGACGTGATGTGATCACGTAGCTGCTGAGCGTTATCGATGTCGAGGCTGTAGTCCGGATATGGTTGGGCTTGAGCCGACATCCCTCTGTACATGTTTGGTTGGGGATACGGTGCGTGGCTGGCGTAATGGCTGCTCGATTCAAAGTTGGCTGACGTTGTTCCATTGGCATTACTTTCGGTACTTGCGCGCAGCTCGTACGCGCCAGAACTGCTCTTAGCAGTAGCGGAAGTTGGTGAGGCTGTCTGCGAATGTGACGCGTGGCCATTAGGTATTTTGGAGCCTCCTGACGCAGCGAAATCGCGTTGCGGGTAGCGGAAGTTGTTAGCATACGCATGCAAGCCCGGTGGAAGATGTCGACGGACGGCGGCTTGCTCTTGATGTTGAGACGACTGCGATTGGTGGTGTACTGGGTGTGAACTGCTGTGCAACTCAGAGGATTCGAGAGGATGTGATGGCGCAGTATAGACTGGTGGCTGTATTGTATGCGCGTCAGCTTGAAGCGATGGGTTTGTGGCTTCAGATCCGGCTGATTGTGAAGGGGCGGGTGACGAGGTGGTCGAGTCTACACCTCCAAAAACAATGCTTGCCGTGCTCGGCCGCGTGAAATGCGATTGAGGAATGAAGACTTGTGAATTGCGATTCAGACGTGAGGATGAAGTGGCAGAGTGTGGCGTATGCGCTCCAGCGGAGGGAACGAACTCGGGCGGGAGCTCTGTTCGTATGGCTGTGGGCTTGCGCGCCGAGGGCGAAGAGCTCGAATTTCCTGCTCCTGGCGTGACCTGTGGAGGCGAGGAGGGCACGGTAGGCTCATCTTGTGACTCGTTTGTAGACGCACCATTAGTTAGTGGTCTGCGTGCGCTTCCCTGAGTCGCGGGTACTTCTGCTCGTGGTGTGGACGCTTTCGTAGCGGTCGGAGGCTCGACTGGCGTAGCGCCGTTCCTGTCCTCCCGGGAACATGCTGACCCATTCACCTCCTCTGCAGCTTTCGCCTCGGGCTTTGAGACCTCAGTGCCTTGTGGTGTGCTCGGCTTAGACGTCGGAGCTGGCTTCGGTCCCCGCGGCCGACTCAACGGCAATGGTATGGCTACTCGACGCGGCGCCTGCTGAGATGGCTTGCGAGCATGCGTCGCATCTGGTGCGGCGCTCGCCGCGTTGTTCGGTGTCATCTCATATCCCCTTCATCCACGCAGCCGGTGTCGTGTGCTAGCGATATGAGTGCCGAACTTTTTTCGCGGGGAGCCAATGGAGCTCCGCCGAGGTCCTGGTAGTCGATGTATCTTGTTGGACCGTTGTGCGGTATACTGCAGGAAGGATATTGGTAATGAATGCTGGGAGAGATTACGCTGAAAGTCAAGAGGTGGAGTGTATGTTGGCGAATATGTGCATATGATATGAGCACAGCATGCGTGAGCTCGGCAATGCAGCGTCGTTCGACCAGGATCGTTGAAGGTGGGGAAGTTAGAAGCTCGGTCCTTGTCACTACCTTACTCAATTGACTTCACTTCTCCATCTCATCTTCCTTCGTCACTGTAATGTTATGCGATCTTATTGGGCATCAGGTACTTGAAGAGGCCTGCCACGCTTACAATGATTTATGGGGGTGCAGAGACGTCAGCTCTAAGCGAGATCGTCAGCGAGATCGAGTCTCAGATCGTCTCGCTGCCACAGAGCATGCCACGAGATCGCCACGGAAGGACTTTTCATGAAGAGTGCTTGCCAATGCTCAGTTGTGATTGTACAAAGTAGCAACGACCAGAGCAACCGTCAGCAGGTACAGTAGTAGATACGCTTTCCTTGCTTCCCTTCCCGAGTGCCGCGCCTTCCTCTTGGCTGCACAATGGGTTGTTGATTCTTATCTTTATTCGTCCTCACACGGCCTTTGGATCTATCAATCAGAACCTAAGAAGCCCTCAATACGCTATCTGTAAATTCATCAATATTTCAAATCACGTTACAGCATACCTACATTCCTCCAACAAACTCACCACACGACAGCAAGGCGAGCCAGCAATGTACCGTCACCAGAACGACAACCATCCATCCTCACAGACCCTAAGACAACGACGCAACGCACACTCGACTGAACTTGGCAGCTCCAGTCCCAGTCATGTTCGAGCATCGCTATCGTGGAAGCAGATGCTCGATCTGAGCATCTGCCAACCGGCTCCGCAGTCCAGTATGCCGGGCAGAGACTTGAGCTGCGTCTCATCCACTGACAATTTTTCAGGCAATCGTTTCGCGATTCTCGCCACCCTCGATCAGCCAACTACCAAGACCCGCGAATATCATGCCTCTTCGACACGGCGCGCACGCGTCTCGAAGGACGCGAGGAAGCGACGGGACCTCAAGAGAAGCAAGCGAAGGCTCGACGCGCAGAAGCTGGACGCACAGCTTGGCCATGAGATTAATGAGATTCTCGATGCGATCGAGCAGCGACTGGCGAACGAAACTGACGAACGACTGCCCATCGAAGTCGAGCCAGATGCACCACGGGTTGTCGAAGAATCGTCATAGGAGACTGCCTTGATCAGACTACCATCGCCTCTCCCCGAGCTCATCACAATTCCATCCAGTCTACCAACACTACCAGTACCTGAGTTCTCGGCCTTCGATCTGAGCTCCTTCCCGCATCTGCTTGCATCCTTGTCGGAGCCGATCACCAAACTGCCCCTTGTCGCGACTCCGAATCCGCCCATGCGCCGCTCGCGCATGTGGTCCATCACAAAGGACGAAGCCTGGCGCGATTGCCTGCCGACGATATTTCCCTCGTATACACTGCCAGATCCTATGAGAGTTCACCCTCATTCGCCAGTGTGCAAAGAGCTCCAGATCTACGCGCCGCGTGCCAAATCTCTGGCTACGAAGTGTTCGAGGTTCTTCCCGCCTGCAAACCTGCTCACTGCAACCGAGCAGGGACTCACTCCAACTAGGAGAGCCAGGATAAAGCTACCGCGAGTGGCATGTCAATTGCATGCTTCCGATAACGGAAGCGAGGACATCGTCCAGCCCGCAAAGAGGTCACCAACTCCTTTCGCCGTCACCGAGGTTATCGAGCGTCAGTGCAACGCACCAATACGGCACACAACAAATGTGGACCATTTACGTGAGCCTGCAGTGGCAGTCGGTCCTTCCGAATCGACCACGCCAGCCGCCGAGTCTCTATCACAGGGTTCAGAAGATGCCTTGCTTCGCAACTTGGAGCATCCAGCTTTCATCTGGTATATGATCACAGCAACGACGACGTTCAACGAAAGTAATCTGGTACATGCACCTGATAGCAACCATCGGGGGCTCTTTATCTCGACTTCTGTATCGCAGCCGGCCGGTCAAGCTCAGGTCGCGTCGACTGGCACGCAGACGGACGACAATTGTGGACCCTCCTTCTGTGACGAAGCCACTGCTGCGAATCTGTGGAATATCCTGAGCTGCGTGCCGTCCATCAGGCCTGCCAATGACCTGGAAGACGCGTTTCTCGCCAGCACGATCCCACTACCTGCTCAGACGGCGTCACAGATCGAAGACCTCAACCACTTGCTTCTCTCCCGCGATCATTTCTGCGCGTCTCCTCTCGAGCTCCAGGGCTCGGAGATACCGCACACTCATCCCAACAGCCTTACTGGCTACTCCAACACGCGACCTCAGACGCCCTGTATCTCATCTATGACTGCTATGCCAACATACTATGACACTGGTCTGCCCATCTTGACCATCGCCTACGATGAGCCGCCAGCTTACTCGCCCGAGCTCACTGGCATGAATGAGCTGATGGTCGACACTGAGTATTTGGCCGACACCAGCGAGCTACCCACCACTACTCGGAGCGAGATATGCTTCTCACTAACTCCACTACGGACACCAGTACCAAGATCGTCGTTTCACACCTGTCAATGGTGGGACGATGTCAAGCAATCTCTGGAACATATTTCACCTACCGAGGTTGTGTCTGTGCGCGAAGACAAACCTCGAGCAGCATCCCTCACCGAAACAGCGGACTCCGTCCTTGCAGACCTCTTCACCCAAGGTCACGCCAAGAACTGCAATTGCGGGTACTGTGATCCCGACCCACTCCCTTTTGTCCCAATCTTGAGTGGAAGCATCACGGACAGTGCGTGCTGCATGCTCTACCCTATTGGATCTGACGGGGACACCGAGACTCTCACGACAAGGTCTGATACCTGGGAGGACGAAGACAATGACTTCAACAGCATTGCCACCGAGGACGGAGATGCCGAGTCCGAAACGAATGCAGAGGATGAGGAAGGTTGGCTGTGGGCTTCTGCATCGGAGATCCACTCTGACTCAATGCCAATCCTGCTTACGAGCTATGATGAGACCGACTGTGAGGCAGGGGACAAGGACAGCTATTTCATGCCGTGCCACGGCTGGAATGCACTCTTCAACGACGCTGTTGGGAAGTGCGCGGCTCACGCGGGGGCCGACGACTGGAGCGACGAGGACGATGACGATGAGGAGCAATGGGAGAGCGCATGGGACGTCGAGGATGCTGGAGGCTGGGACTAGGCGTTCTAGATGCTGCGATGCAGTGGCGACCAAGTACGCGATAAGCCATTTGGGAGAGGCTGACGCGCGCGAGAGCTGGGAACCTGAGATAGAACATTGAAACCCGCTGGGAGGGACTTCAACTTTCTTGGATGATACAGCATGTACACATATACCTCATAGCCTACAAGAAGCCTTCAGTCCGTGCTCGCCTCACTGCTCAGCAGCTTCTCCACCTTCTCCACTGTTCACACGCCCATCTCAGTGGCAACGCCAAGTCAGGACACTCGTCCACAAAGCTCCATAACCGACCTTTCGACTCCCTCAGAATGCCCTACGCCCCCTGATTCGCAGCACGTCCGTCACCGGATTGTTGCCAGGTAGTGTTGGTAGCGGCCCGAATGCGCCCAGATTCTCCCATGGCGGAGGAGCATCCGGGAGCAACTTCTTTGGGTTCGGATCGGCGCCCGTCGGGCTACCGAAGGAGCGCCAGGGGCAGTTGTTGTTGTCGAAGCAGTTTGAGAAAGATGCCGTGAGAGCGTCGCGGTCGGTCCAGCCCATGTAGAAGTCGGCGTGAAAGCCGTAGCCGGAAATGTCGCCGTTAGACCATACGAGCTTGGAGGGATCGGTGATGCCGGCGAGATTGAAACCGAATTGGGCGCCTGGCGTTGTTGTTAGTATGCGTCGAGCGAAAGTGGAAATGTAGCCTTCATTTACCGATGTTGATCATCGCGTGTGGGTGGGAAGAGGGGCACATGCCACCCTGAGTATCGCCATGTAGCGCAGGGTCAGGATAAGAGACATGCGATCTGTGATCGTCCGAGTCGAGGTGCACGCCATCCCAGCACGAGGGGAAGCGAGCGTGGCCCGAGATCCTGCTACCGTCGAGAGTCGTAGGCATGCCGTGCACCTCACCCGAGTTGCCGGCCTCCATCAGAATCGCAACTTGCCACAAGTCATGGTCATTGTAAGAACGACGCTTCGAATCACCGGCAATCATGCGAAGACCAGCTGGAGGCGCCTGCGCATCGCGAACACCCTGGCAGTAACCAGGAGCGTCCGCGTTGTAGGAGCAGGTGTAGTTCTGGTAGTAAGCATTCATACCAGTGAACTCCAGCAACTGAAAGGCGCCGGAGTCGGTGATCTGGTAAAGGGCGGGGCTCCAGTAGGAGCTGTGATCGGTGAATTTATCGCAGGTGGTGCTGGAACTATCAGCAGCGCCATTGATGCCGTTCATGTCGCGAGAGAAGGCTGTGGAGCCTACGGCGGCGTGGACGTGGGAGGAGTCGGTGCCGAGCGACAAGATAGGATCGGAGCGCTGGATCGACAAGGGAGCGCAGTTGACGGTCCACACGTTGGAAGCGGTGACTGTGGTGGTGAGAGCGGCGAGGCTAGTCACCAGGACAGCGACGGAGGAAGCCATCGTCGATGTTGTTGTATAAGGCGATCTAGTGTATTGGTATACAGAACGTGTGTTGGTGTGGCAGAAGTCTCGTTACTGCACCGCAGCTCTAGTCGTTCAGTAGTCGTGAGTGAGTGAAAGATCGTATGTTGAGTGAAGACTCAGTTGTTTGAATGAGGGGACGGGCGTCACAGACAGCCCAAGATATACAGGAAGAAACGACCGAGAGTGAAGCCTTGCACCCACAATGATTCTCCTCTGCTACAGCGAAAAGAGGCAATCACCAAAAGACGAGGTTGGAGAAGCCTTCAATACTTATCTCGCCTGGCGTACAAACCTACACTCCCCCTACCCGCCCTGTGGCTTGCACGCCGCACAATCTCAATTGACGTTAACAAAGAAAGAGGAGATGATCTTCACTGCGCCGCTGTCGCAGACCGACACAAGGTCCCGCGACACCTCCGAGAGCGATTGGGCAGGTATCACAAGGTCCCACACTCCGGCGCAGGAGAGGGCTTTCCCAAGCAAGGTAGTATCGGTTCTACAGCGGAAGGGAGACCGATATGTGAAGTTCGTGGCTTTCGCGCGCGCTTGCGCAGGTGAAGTGTGGACAGAGGTGCCCCTGGTCACGTTAGCCGAAATGACTTCCTGCGCAAGGCTGAACTTTGCGGCCGTGCACCGCGTGGTGTTCGAGAGATCATCCCACGTTGGACTTGGTAAGGGCAGGAGAGTTCCAGGTTCTGTGCCTAGATCTTGGGCGCTTGATGTTCGAGAGTGAGACATGCCAGAATTGCTTGTCCTAATTCTGCAAAAGCGATGTATTATGCGAGCGAATCGAATAAGCCACGAGACCGAATGCGTGGCAAGGAGGCACCATGCTGGTACGGCAATCGTGGTGATCATCGGAGAGTAAACGCTATACGATCGGATGCCATGGTTTAGAGGTACTGCTGTGTTGCAGGTACATTATTGTGCAGGTCGTGGGTTGTACGTGGTAGTGCTAGGTACGAAAGCTGGATGCTGGTCGAGCTTCTACCCCGTTATATGCTTACTCATCATGTGAGCTTATGTGTCTATGGTTCTATCAACGTGCTCCCAATGGCACTGTCGCATGTGCTAGCCGGCGAAGCTCCAAGCTTTTCATATGCTCGTGTCGTGAACAAGACCCCTCTGTCGAAACAAATATGCAGTAACATTGTCACCTCACCTCTTCCATCCCTTCACAGCCTCATCAATGTTCGTCCTAATACGCTTCTGCTGCGCAATCTGCTCAAGGAACACTTCGTATTTGGTCTTGAGCAGCTTCTTCTCCTGCTCATCCTTGCCAGGATACACAGCCTTACCAGGCTTACTCAGTCTATCCATTATATCCCAGAGCGCCTCAGACTTTCCGTCATTATCCGTACTCGCAGCTTTCGCGCCAAGCATGGCCGCTCCATGCACCACAGCAGCGTGCACATATCGTGGAATGAGGACCGGCATGTCGCAGGCTGTGGCCATGAGCGACATGAGCACATCGTTCTGACATTGAGAGCCGGACATGAAGATCGAGGAGATGACGTGGCCGGCGGTATTCATGGACTCAACGATCTGGTGGGTTTGCAGGGCGATGAACTCCATGGTCGCGTAGTAGTGGAGTGCCAGGCTGTCGATGCTCTTGTCACTCGACAACCCAATGATCGAACCACGCATGTCCGGGTCCGCGATTGGAGACCGGTTGCCGAACAGGTCGCCATAGAAGAAGAAGTGTCGTCCTAGATACGAGATCGTAGGCGCGTCGGCTTTCTCCTGCATCTCACGAAGGTGCTCGTTCAGGTAGTCGTATATATTGGCGTTGAAACTCTCCGCCACCGAGTACGCCTCGTTGAAAGCCGGGTGCGTCTCGATGACATGCTTCAACAGCTCGCCCGTTGCGGATTGCCCGCCTTCAGCCATCCAGTAATCCGGGATCAACACATCTCTGTACGGTCCCCAGACACCGTTGACGAAGACTGGCTTCTCACTCATGGCGAGATGGCAAGTCGAGGTCCCGGCGACAGCTGCTAGTCGGGTGAAGGCTTGCGAGACGTGGTTCTTAGGGAAGTCGGAGGAGATGCTATCACCTTTCAAGTTCACCTTGGCGCCTACAGTGCCGATCCAGCCGGCGTAAGCATCAATCACGCCGCTACCGACAGCAATGCCTGGGACAAGACCCATGTCTGCCGCGGCTTTGTCTGACAGGACGCCGATCTTCTCGCCGGCGGTGAAGTAGTGGCCATTCTGTGAGAGTGTCAGTCAACTGATCAGGGATCTTATGAGGTCGCATGGTGAAGTACCACCCCGTTGACGCCGCCCATACGCTTGAAGTCGTCCTGGCACAGATCCTCAAGCCCGATGGCTGTGAGGAAATCCCCCTGCCAACCCTTCACACTGCCGTCCACGCCCACGGGTACAAACCCCTGCTTGCAGACTACCGAGCAGTAGCTGCGCGTCTCGTTGCCAGTCGCCAGATGTGTAAGGGCGTCTGTCAAGTCGTAGAACTTGCACTTATCGAATAGCTCTTTCGGCATATTATTCTTCAACCACAGTACCTTCGGTATCTCCATCTCAATGCTCATCTGACCGCCCACATACCGCAGCAGGTTGTGATCTGTGGCGTTGATCTTCTTCGTCTCCTCCACTGGTCGGTGATCCAGCCAGAGTATGACATTGCGATCGTTGCCATCCTGATTATCGAACTTTGGACCTGTGACAGCAACAGGCTCGTCCGTGTCCTCGCGGAACACTGCGAGCGAGCAGGTCGCGTCAAAGCCGATTCCACGGATGCTGTTAGCGTCGATATTGCTCTGTTGCATTGCGCGCTTGATCGAGTCGCAGATACATCGCCAGATGTTGGTGGTCGACTGCTCGTAGTACCCGGTCTCTGGTTGCCACATGCCAATGGCTTCGCTAGCAAGTCCAACGATGTCGCCCTTCTCGTTCATAATGCATGCCCGTGCGCTTCCGGTACCGACATCAATGCCGATGTAGTGTTGCTGAATGACCCGAACCTCATTGTGTGGGTCGACGGACATCTGGCGTGACTGCTGCCTCGAGGGTTGCCTGTATGGCATGTTGCCGTGGTGTTGGCGATCCATGATTGCGGTAATATATAATTGTGTTCTGGGGGAGTACAGGACTGTGGGACTGAGTGGCAGTCGAGGTAGGTGTAGGGCGAAGTGGGGTGTCTATGGAGAAGGAAAGGTGGAGAGTGGAAGAAGGAAACAGCAAAAGATCAATCATGGACTTCACTCCATAGCATCGAGCTCAATCCTCACCGTCGACGATCTTTCACTTTTCCTTTGGCTGGATGTCCTGATATGACGTGGCCGCGCTGCTCAACGCGGTGGGGTGCTCCACTCGCTCCTGCTGACTGATTGATGAGCCAAGTGAAGTGATTGCTACTTGAGTGCAGTATGGAAACATGGATTGAAGGCCTTGCGAGGCCACAGGTTGAATCCACTGAGGTGATCGGCCGGTGCGTTGAAGCCAGAAGGAGAGGAAGACGCGTGGATTGCGGCTCGTTGTTTCAATGCCTTGCTGACAACGCCCGCTTTGACCACTGTGCATTTCCTAGCTTCAAAGATCTCGTGTTTGACACCACTGTCGCTCACATTGCCAACCCAATCCTGCGCTTTGAACGACCGATCGCCAAATATGCACATCTCTACTGCCTGTAGCCTCGTGCTGGCTTTCGTCTCCGCCCTTGCCACGGCACTTCAGCCCGAACGCACGGTAGACATCTTCGCCTGGCCCCTCTCAGCCGCCAAACCCCAAGCTCTCTCGAAGATCGGCTACAACTCCACCACCGCGACCGTCAAGACGTACAAGACGCCCTTGATTCCTGCAGATGAGCAAATTGTCCGCATAGGCTTCTTCCATTCCGACTCGTCCACGACCTGGAGCGGTATTGCTACGTCTGCTTCAAATCTCGCTGAGGGAAAGGACAAGAAGCTACAGATACTGCTCAACACCGAAGGCTTGATCTATCATGTTGGCTTCGCGGCATACGATCCAGCAGTCGTGGGTAGGAGCGGTGCGAGGAAGGATGGGCTGAGCGTGGAGGTCGTGCCTATGCGAGCTGGACCTGCAGTGCACATGAACAAGCCCGTTGTGTTAGATGCAGAGGGCAAGCTGGCGGACAAGGAGCCTGAAAAGACGTTCCTGCAGAAGTACTGGTGGGCTATCGGCATTTTCTTGGTTTTGCAGTTGGTCATGGCGGGCAGTAAGGAGTGAGGAACATGAATTTGAAGAGGCGCAGAATGGATCAGAGCGCGACATGAAAGTCTCTCGCTACGCCAGGCAACCTTTGAGCTGCGTTTGCTGTGCAGACGACAACCCGAACCCACTTCAGCCGACGTGATCGGTCTAGTATCATTACACCACCAGCTGCCACGCTTCGACGCCGACGGATCGAGAAACGGCGTCGCCCGGAGCAAATTGGGGACTACCGTCCCAGAGCGAAGACGCAGTGAATGGACTCCTAAATCTCAAAGTGGTGCAGAATTGCACGTAGCAGACAGGGTAGCCTTTCGTACCTTAGCAGACGTCGACCGAGACGGCAATGCAGCTCAAGCGCCGAGAGATGCTGTGGCTGCAGGCGGAGGTGTATGCAAGATCAGAGGGTCAAGTTATTCAAGGCAGTCGACATATAGCAACGCTGCGGTTGAATTCCCATAGCTTTGATGGTGTACATCGTAACGCATCAAGCTTGAGCTCGGCGATATGCCTCGCAGCACATTGCCGTCTGCCAATGTAATTGTGCCTATCTCTCACACAGACGTCGTGTCGTTCGTCGCCGTCGAGTACATGTATCATTATTCGCCTCTTGCCGAATGCCACTGTGCGGAGCTCGCCGAGAAAGCTTCCCAAAGCTCACTCAACCTCAGTCCCAAACTTGACAAACCCACCATACACACGCGCCGATAAGAGCTTGACCAGTGGCTTCTTGCTTTTGTATATCAATCAATGATCGCACATGTAGGTACTCGTGCCCTATCTCTTCTTATCAACATCAACTTGCTCGATCTCTAGCTGTAGCTTGCACACATTAACTACAGCTTTGACCTTGATCATCCCATTGCCTCCTCGTCGATCTGTCGTTCAGAGCACACAACTACCTCCTAACCCAAGCTAGCACCACCCTACCAACCACAACAATGTCCTCCACCCTCTCATACGCCCGCTACGGCAAAGACAACGTCCGCGTCTACAAAGTCCAGCGCAACGAAGATGGCACCCAAGACGTCACCGAGATGACCGTCTGTACCCTGCTAGAAGGCGACATTGCCGCCTCCTGGACGCACTCCGATAACGCCAACATCGTAGCCACAGACACACAGAAGCAAACAGTCTACATAACCGCCAAGCAGCACCCGGTCAATCCTCCAGAGCTGTTTGCGAGTATTTTGAGCCAGCATTACATTGATACGTACCCGCATATCACGGCGGCGCATGTGGATATTATTGTGCATCGGTGGACGAGGATGGAGGTTGAGGGGAAGCCGCATCCGCATTCTTTCTTCAGGGATGGGGCGGAGACGAGGGTTGTGGAGGCTGTTGCTCGACGAGACAAGGGCATTGACGTCAAGTCGGGGATCAAGGGTCTACTGGTTCTCAAATCGACTGGCTCGCAGTTCTGGGGCTTCCATCGGGACGAGTACACACAGTTACCAGAGACTTGGGACCGAATCCTCAGCACTGAGGTCGAGGCAGCATGGAATTGGAAGACGTTCACTGGGCTTGAGGAGGTGCAGAAGGAGGTCGCCGGATTTGATCAAGCTTGGAAAGATGCAAGGACGATTACGATGGAGACATTTGCGAACGAGAATAGCCCGAGTGTGCAGAACACGATGTATTTGATGAGCGATCAGATCTTAGAGAAGGTGCCGAGGGTGGAGAGCGTGGAGTACAGTCTGCCGAATAAGCATTATTTCGAGATTGGTGAGCCGATACCATTGAGATCTCGAACCATGGCTTATTTGCTAACAACATCCGCAGACTTGAGCTGGCACAAGGGTCTGAAGAACACTGGCAAGGACGCGGAGGTGTATGCGCCGCAAAGCGATCCGAATGGCTTGATCCAGTGCACTGTGACGAGACAGAGCTCGGGTGCGAAGCTGTGAGAGATGCCGACATAGCGGGCGTTTGACTGTCTCATGGCTGGTATTTCCAAACCGGAATCGATCTCGATCTCGATCTTCTACACATTTGTAGCATTGTTGATACACGGTATCTTCCTTGTCACAGAACGCCTCGCAATGCTTCGCATTGCTCTCCATGTCCCCGAACGCCGTGGCCGTATGGTGTACAGAAGTCGCTCTTCCAGTCTTCATGCATGTACTTGCGTCGGCGCAGCCCCTCGTGATGTCTCCTGTACCTCCGGCAAGTCTGCGATGCTCGTCTCCGTACCTAGTTTCAGTATGTTCTTCGGATACGGATGTGCCTCGCCCTCAAAGCCTACACATCCAATTAGCTTGTCACCCTTTTCTCGTTCAGATTCACATCGGTTCAATCACTCACACTTCAACCTTGCCATCCTCTCATCCCTCAACCGATTCTTCGGCAGCATACCCCTCACTGCCCTCCGCAAGACCTCCCCTCCACCCCACTTCCTCATCATGGCCTCCATCGTCATCTCCTTCAGACTTCCCGGCCGCGTCGTATGTGAATAGTACTTCTTCTTCTGCATCTTCTTTCCTGTCGTGTGTAATTGTGACAGGCCGGTGCAGACGACATAGTCGCCGCAGTCCGTCGAAGGGTCGTAGATCGGTTTGTGCTTGCCCATGAGGGTTATGGCGATGGCGCTTGCGAGGCGGCCGAGAGGGCGTGGGTCGGAGGTGAGGGAAATGTGGTGCCAGGAGCGGGAGTAGGCTAGGCGGGTTTGGCCGATTATTTGGGACATGAATGAGATGGCTAGTCCGGGGCGCAATGGGATGGTCTGCTTTCCTAGCGGTAGCGCAGCCTATCTGACAATGAGATGGTAGGTTGCGACTGGTAGAACGGCGATGATCAAGATCTCGAAAGTCCCAATGCAGTAAGTACTGGTCGAAGTCCGTGCGCGTGGATATGTCCCGAGGCCGAAGTCGCGATTCGACATTACAAACCAGACGAGCTCCGTCAAGAAGCATGTTCAACTTCAGTAAGACGCCCGACTTAAGTCGCGAAACTCCGCTAGACTATCTGCCGCCATGATCCCGCCCTTCGATACGATCTTCGCGGTCCCGCTTAGCTGCGAGGACTGCATCAAAAGCGTCTCCGAATCACTTTACAAACTCAATGGTACGGCAGTGCCAATCCCAACTACAAGCTACAAGTACTAACTGCGACGATCAGGCATCTCGAACGTCTCCGCCGATCTGAAGGCGCAATTAATCCATATCACCGGCACGACCGCGCCTTCCTCGATCCTCTCCGCAATCCAAGACACAGGCCGCGATGCCATTCTTCGCGGGTCAGGCAAAGCCGAAAGTGCTGCCGTCTGCATCCTGGAGACACACGCTTCCTCGACCACCGACAATGTGCGGGGACTTATTCGCATGGTGCAAGTCAGTCCCACCATGACAGTCCTAGACATGACACTGCGCGGTGTAAAGTCAGGGACCTACAAGGTCACAGTGCGCGAGAGCGGGGATATCTCACGCGGTGCTGCTAGCACGGGCGGAGTCTGGGATGCTGTGGCTGCGAAAGCTGCAAGCCCGCCACGGGCAGCGAAGGGCGTGTTTGGCACTATCGAGGTGGGAAATGGTGGCCTAGGAAGTGTATTCCTTGACCGACCGATCCAGATCTGGGAGATGATCGGGAGGGGAATCGTGGTCAGTCGGAAAGAAGGTGATTTTGAGAGGGAGGATCCAGATACTTTCGTGGGTGTCGTTGCGAGAAGTGCCGGGGTATGGGACAACGATAAGACGGTCTGTAGCTGTAGCGGGAAGACCGTCTGGGAGGAGAGGAAGGAGCAGACCAGTAAGGGCATGCTATAATGACTGATCACATGTCGATACGAATCATGGCATTTGCTGTTGTAGTGACCTGCTCAACGTACGTCTTCGGTCATGGAGTAGTACCCTTGCATGCCACAGACCGCCATGGAGCACAACTAGATCCCCATGTGCCTCATACATGAACCAACACGACTCGAGAAAGCACTCCAGCCATCGCCGCCACAAGCCCATCCTGCAAGTCCGGACCATCGTAGCACAAGCTACCCGATGCCAGTACCCGTATCAATTCGGCACTCATCGTCATCAAACCCGCACCTCAATCTAACCGCCGGCCAAGAACCGCGCACCTGCAGCCTCAGGCGCCACACCTCAATCTGGCGCACGAGGTGAGCCAGTCAGCGCTCCCGCCGGGCTTGGAGCCGCTTCCTGGGCGCTGATCTGGCTCGCTGTGTACTTCGCTTATCGCGGGTAGGCTAGGCCGAGAGAGGTAAGTGTGGACGTCGTGCATGAGCTGCCATTGGGAGCCAGTCGTTACGCGCGCTGGGGGTTCTGCGTGCTGAGTGGAGTGATGGGCGGTAGGAGACTGATTCACGTGTGAAAGGGTCTGGCCGTAGATTGAGGGATAGGGTTTTGATATAGTAGAGCGTACCAGGCCTTCGGATGACTGCAGACGGATTCGCATCATTGACAGCATTGCATCGCATTTGTGACGACAAGAGACGAACATACCGAGCGACTGGAATAGCATACAGCGAGACACCATAACACACGATCGGAAAGAACGAGCTCATTGGTGACGAAAGAGCGACCCGGCGATCTAACTCGCCATGTCGCTGAAGCAAGAGATAGAGACTTGGGTAGCTGCGCTGGCCGCATACGACAACAATGAGTTCGACAGTGCATTGCGATGCTTCGAGACAATAGCAGACACATCAAAGATACTGTTCAATTCTGGAGTGATATACGCGACACTGGGCGAACACGCAAAGGCAGTCGCGCTGTATCAGCGAGCTGTTCAACTGGACCAGTACCTCGCGGTGGCATACTTCCAGACTGGCGTGAGCAACTTTCTCATGGGCGACTTCGAGGAGGCACTGGCGAACTTTAACGACACACTACTTTACCTGCGAGGGAACCGGGACATCGACTACGAGCAGCTTGGCCTGAAGTTCAAGCTGCATGCTTGCGAGGTGCTGTTCAATCGAGGATTGTGCTACATCTACCTTCAACAGAAAGACGCTGGTCTACAAGATCTGATCTTCGCTGCACGGGAAAAGGCTGTGCCCGACCACGATGTGATTGATGAGGCGATCAAGGAGCAGGCTGACGGCTACACTGTCTTCTCGATACCAGTCGGCGTAGTGTACCGACCGAACGAGGCGAAAGTCAAGAATCTCAAGAAGCAAGACTACCTTGGCAAGGCAAGGCTTGTAGCAGCTTTCGAGCAGCAGCAACGACACAACGACCCGAGACGACAGGCAGCACTAGCAGCTAGTGGCATCGATGATCGACCCGGCGAGAAGCTGTCATACGCCGCACTGAACCTTGTCCGACCGAATCTCACCAGCAGATCACGGCAACAGTCCGAGCCCCCGATGCACCGCAACGTCTTCCCACCAACGCCACCTCCAGAGCTCGAGCGATCAGACTCAGCATACGGCAAGCGGAAGTCGTCAGAAAGCCTTAGATCCCAGTCCTCCAGCATACAGAACTTCCGGCCCTCGGCTAAGCCTCTGCGTCTCGAGCTCGGCGCAGCAGCTTTCGAGCAAAAGTCTCAAACCGAACGCTCACAGCCCGAGCGGTCACAAACCGACAGGCCGCGGCTAGCACCAAAACGCGCCGAGTCAGAACGCCCTCAAATGCGAAGAGAGTACTCACATCCGTCCGCTCGTCCATCAGCGGAGCCCCGCAGACGGGATCCTGAGCAAAGACGAAGTCACCACTCCTCCCGACAGCCTCAGACACCCGAGATCCACATCATCGAAGATCCCATAGAAGCCTACAGCGCCGCTGCCACGCCACCTCGATCACACCATCGCACGAAGTCGAATGCACACTCATTACGGCAGACCCAATACTCGATAGTCGAGGAGCCGGAGGCTGAGTCTGAAGCTTCGTACTCTTCATCGTCAGAACCTCCGTTGGCGTTCGAGATCGTTTCACCACAGCACCGATCACACTCCCGACGACCATCGCATACTCGAAGGCCCTCAGCACCGGAGCTTCGGAAGCTGAGGCTGAAGGTCCATGGCGTGGATGATACGCGCTACGTGATGACGTCCGCATCTCCTGTCTTCGTAGATCTCCTGGAGCAAATCCGGGTGAAATTCGGCTTTGGCCCAGCAGGAGTCAAGCTGAAGATCCGAGATGAAGAAGGCGATTATGTCACGCTGGGAGACCAGGATGATCTGGATCTCGCAGTACTTGGAGTGAAGGAGGGATTGAAAGGGCTTGAGGATCAGGGTGGCATGGGAAAGCTGGATGTGTGGGTGGTTGGGATCTGAATGAAGCATATTGATGAAATAATGAGATGTTGTGTAGCGTTGCATAACTCATAGTCTGTTGTACAGGCAAGCGATTGCATAATCATAAGGATCTTGTGCCCTTCTCGACGCCCGCGTGGTCGAACACTAGTTCCCTGACTAGCACTCCTCAGCGGTCTAATGATGCTGTATGGGCCCTGAATCGTCCCCTTCTCCTTATCGTACATGTCGTGTCCATCATGACTTCCTAAAGTGCTCTCCATAGCAGATCTGGCGCTTCTGCAACACGCCAATAACTGCTGCCCCCGACTCTGAATCCGCACCTCCCGTGCCATGGTGCGACTCGTGATCACAAGTGCAGCAGTCCAGCCAGTCTCACTCCAGCGAGTGGACTGAGATTCCCATAATCGTAAGCCACATTGTGGCAGCCATACTACTTCAGCTCATCTTTCCCATCTCTACACCCTCGAGATCATCCCAGTCTTCGTCACCGCTCCCGACCTTTCGCCCGATTAAGATGCCAGTCGCCGTCAGCCCAACAGCGACCAGGAACCAGCTTTCGAACCATGCTTCGACGAAGCGCCCCTCCAGCGGCGCGCCAAGCGCTTCAGTGATCACACTACTGACCTCCGGAGGCAAGTTGGATCTCAACAGCAGCGCAGAGCTGATGACATACGTTCCCGCGACCTGACTGATGATGAGCGGGAGACTCGTCTGAGCGTGCTGCAGTAGACCTGGCGCGAACCGTGCAAATAACCGAAACGTTTGCAGCACAGCGTTGAAAGACGCCATCAACATGATGCCACTCAGCAAAAATGAAATCTGCCTCGACCACGCCGCTCGATCAAGATTGCTATCCCAATGCGTCGTCAACAGCGCAAGCACATTATTGATTGGGTCGCTCGTTGCGAAGGTGCTGGTCGGCTGCCACCAGCGACGCAGCGATGAGATAGATGTGGCGCAAATACGATATGCGCAGTAAAGTGCAAAGCCCGTGTTGAACAGATTCAAAAACTTGCCGGAAGAGGTCTTGGAGCGCTGCTGTTCGGTGAAGCGGGTGCGCATCGTCGACGCAGTAGAAGAGAGGGTATAGCGCATCGTTTCAAGACCGGAGATCTCCATTTGCAGTGCTTTCTGCTCTTGGTGATCCGTAGAGCCCCGAACAGAGCCTGCGATGCGGGACATGAAGCCCCTGGTGTCTTTACTGGAGCCAGCTTCAGAGAGCTTACGCTGCAGTGCGCGCAGACGACTTTGCTTGGCGTTTAGCATCTCCTCAGTGGCGTTCAGACCAGCTTCTTTACGCGCAACATCATTCTCTGTGACCTTGCGATGCCTGACTCCGAAATTCTGCCATAGCGAAGACACCGCTGCGAAGCCGGCTAGTGAGGCCATGAGGGAAATGCCGATGATGCCAATGCGCTCAAGGCATGCTTCTGTGAAAGGGTGGTCGTGTGGCAGATCCGAGTCCGTGTTGTGGAGCGAGCTCTTGAGAATTGAAGTCTGTGGGATGTACCAGAACACAGCGAGCCATGCCGTGAACAGTGCAGCCTCGACCAACACCCGAAAGCGCGCTCTCGTCTTCCTGGTAGACGTGCTATCTACTGACGTCCCTAGTAGTGTCTTCACTAAGCCATGAAGCTCCAACGCAGGCGTGACGAGGATACTCAGCACAAGCAAGGAGCTCAACGTAATCCGCAAAGCCAGTGATCGTGCCGCAGGGTGTAGTGTCCCGGAGATTTCGCATAGCAAAAGCTCCACCAAGACCGCAGACAGCCCAATACTGGTCGAAAACACCAGTGATGCTACTCCTTGCGCCGATGATCTCTTCCAGTCCCAAAGACTGTACAATGCCTTCACTGGTACCCCCGTGTCCGTATGCTGCGGCAGACCGCGCTTGCTGATCTCGCTATCGACATCGCCGCTCAACGCCATAAACAGGCGTTTCCATGCTATGATGGCTACGACCAGCCATGTTGCAATGAATGGGAGCGAGGAGAACAGCAGTGTTGATGGCGGGGCGGAGTCCAGGCGACGTTGAAGGTACGCCGGCGCACAATCGGCGCAGTCGTCAGCCGGGATCATCGTCGTGACTGGGGTCATGGCTACGATAGGAATGACACATGGGCGCGATGGGTGGTGTCAAGATGTAGAATAATATGATTGTGTACCTACTCTACGTTCAGTACTCTCGCGCAAAGAGAGTTCAGTAGCGTGAGCGAAGTTCCTCGGTGCCGAAAGCTCCGACGTTCGCACAGAGATCATCAAACAACCCCTTGCATCATGATGAAGTGAAGATTCTGAACTTCTTCGCATCGTTGCTCTCAGGGTACACGCTGGTCATGATGACACAGCGGACTAGCTTTGACAGTGAATTGGCTTTGCCAGTAGCCTTAAAACGCTACGTGAAAGACTTAAGGCACATGCTACTGCAGCGTACAGGGACTATGACTATCTTCTCTTACACCGATCAGCTCTTTGCCTGAGGCAGCCAACTGCTATGAGAGTGAGTCTCAAGCCGGGGAGCTGGTCCGTGACGTAGCACACAGCATGCAATGGTCTCTGCTATGGATTGGGACCGCGTCTGGATGACAACTTAAGCGTTCTCATCGCGATCTTAGACGCGTCGAATGAACCGTGGACTCCTAAGTCCGCGATAGATCGAATCACCTCGCTTTGCGCCTTGCGTACAACGATCCGGCCTGCACACCACACGGCTTGCAACACTTCTCGTGGCACCTGCAAATTATATGACAAGTGGCACAGCTCTGTCCCCCATTCTCAAAGGCTCCATGACCTTGACCCTGAAGTCGTCAAGGTCTTTGTCTCGATCCGTAAAGGAAAGCCTAGAATCCATGGCTAGCCGTAGGCACTCCAACGCCGCTTCGAGGATCACTCCAGTCTCAGATTTGCAAAGTTGTTCGTGCCAGCTGATTGCGTCGGCCATGATCGCTAGCAAAGGTTGCTGGGTATCAATGTCGCGGCTGTGATCACTAGCAGCGCATAGCCCTAGCAACCAAATGCACATCGTCAGGACTATAGTCTGGTAATATTCGCTTGAGTACTCCTCAGCAAGTTGCTGACCTGAGTTTGGCCGATGCAGTTCGCGGCTTAGGTACGCCTTAGTAAAAGTCGGATTTCTTGGACTGGGGTTCATGCCTCCCGAACCATCGAAGAAGGCAATATCGCTTTGAGTGACGTCTGGCGTGATCCATGGACTGCCAGCAAGATGCGCAAGCGAGTCGACTAGATCCGATGCAACAATAACCCTCGATGGATACGAGAGCTTGTCACGATGTGGTAGAAGGGAGAGCAAGGTTGCCTTGTGCGCTGGTAGGACTGGTTGCAGTGGCTGCGCGACATGCGTAGTACTTAGGCCTTCCATTTGGGTAATGATAGCTGACAAAATCGCATCATCCAGGTTGGCACGGAAACCCAGTCTGGTTGTTGCTGCAGGTACATTGCTGTCGGCGAGCATACAAGCACCGGTGGCGGTCGGAGCATTCGCTGTGTTGTCCGGTAGCGCAACGTCGTTGGAGGAACATATCAAAACTCTAGCTGGCATCAACTGTGGCTGCGCTTCGAGCAGGAGGTCGAAACTGGAGAGTTGATTAGCCCTTCCGCTTACGCAAGACTGTGATCGAAACGGCGACTTTTATCGCCCACACAAGGCCACGCACGACCACAGTAGGGTCACTTGAGCCGAACAACTTCATCGCTAGGTTCCCGAGTTTGATCGATCCTGTCCATGCGGAGCACTTGTCCACACCTTATTCACGGACCTGGGCCCATCGGCCGTGGCAGACATATATCGGACAGTGAGGTCATACACACCTTTGAGCACCTCCAAGATTGGGAACCACTCCATGCTTAAACGCCGACCAGCTGCCAGAAGACGATAATTCCAAGTATACTGTCTGCCGGTGGCTCGGATGACTGCACTGCACACCATGATGTTTGAGTGCCTCATGAAGTCTGATCGCGCTTCGGCGCGTCTGCTTTACCGACTGGAGCCAATTTTCACTGGCCTGCCGAGACTGCGTGACGTGATCCGGTATCAACGACATAGCATTATGGATATCCTGATTAGAATCGCGGATGCTCTCAAAATACTCTTGTATGCTCTTCGAATGCGAGGCGTATCTCAGTCTCGCACCCAATCCACGATCGAAGTCCGTCCTTGCTCGCGCAAGTACATGTAGTGGACTGAGACCAGCAGTGTCCAGTCCATGCGTGGTACCAACGCCGATACTTCTCAGGAACTTATAGGAACTCCTGGCGATTGCCATTCGCGCGGTTTCGAAGACGGCCAGCAGATCCTGACTGTAGCGTTGCTGTAGCCGCGTGGTGAGCCGGGCATTGGTCCAGCTGAAAGGCGATGTGGCCTCGCACAGCGCATCAATCTCGTCCTTCCTCAACAAAGGCGCTAGCAATTTTGACACCGCTAAGTTGAGAAGGCATCGCTGTGAGCAGATCTTGGTAATCAGCTTCAGTCTTTCCTCCTCGTATGAAGTAAACGATCTGATGCGACCTGCGACCTTGGTTATATCATGCACTACAGCTTCCAGGAGCGATAGGGCTCCCAAGAGGAGTCCAATGTCGTCGATGCCGAACATGTTGTTTCCTTCGGACGCCGGACGGATCACACGACAGTTTCCTATGTCAACTCTGGGACATTCTGCGTCAACGGCATACATGCACACACCTCACCTACAATGCTTGGAAGGGTCGAAGTCCGACCTGTGAAGCGACAATCCCATGTCCAGCCTTGTGGAGCTGCAGCACGCCGCATGTCACGCCGGAAGTGGGGTGACGTATTCCGGTGAGGTTGATGTCGCATGCTACGCTGGCTGGCCTATGCATGAAAACGTGGAGCCTTACGTTGTCACACAATTGATTGAGACCTTGACTCAACCCTACCAGTGTAAACCCGATCGAAGGCGCGCAAACATTGAATGCAGACGACTATCCTATAAGTAGCTCATGCAGTGCGGCTTGATCCTGGACCTCGACTCGATTGGCAGGCATCGATTCGAACAGGCGCGCACCTAGATCAAGCCCGACACCGTGGCTTAAGAGACGAGCTACATACTGCTCGAATGCGAGCAATTTGCTGGAGTCGCGGAACTGGTCAGTCCAGAGCTGACTCACGACTGTAGCGGGCTTACCTACGATCATGGATATTGATATTGATATCGATCCCTGGCTCGAACGCTCTTTGCTGGAGATCAGGCTGAAGCTTGCCCGGTACATTCGAGAACTTCAACGCACTCACGATGATTTTGGACGGAAAATGCTAGATGGCTGGATCTTCCATATGGCGCTGTTAGACCAGTTCCGAACGGCTGTGCTAGCACTTCAATCCAGGTACCGCACGCGCACGTGTAGTCGTTGATCGCGCTGACTAGGGCGAAGTTCAACAAACGGCCCGGGTGTTTTTCTGGCCGCTATCGTTGCCCATATCGACGACCTCATCGATATACATGCCGATGACAGTGATATCGGCACGGGCGATGCAGTCGTGGAACCCCCGGAGAGGCTTGGCAGCGACGCGTTCCACAAAGATCTCACTGATTCATTGGCCGCAGTCGATCTGAGCGCACAGTATAGCGAAGAGAGCCGAGTCGATGCACATCCACGCAGTGGCCAACTGACAACGCTACGGAGTCACGACATCGTCGTGCGATTATTGTTCGATACATTGCGACAAGCCAGCAAGCTAACAGACCGCAAAATCTGGCTGTGTCCTCTACATGCTGATGCAGCACATTGCTCATCTAGGGAGCTTCAAGAACATCTCATGGACGGCACGCATGGTATCTCCGAGGAGCAAGCGAAGATTCTTGTCACGCATGCAGTCACCAGGCCTATGAGCGAGAATGACAATGCCTGGGAACCCAACTGCGATGCAGGACTCATTGATGCCCGCGGATCGGGACAGGTCATGAACGGTGTAGCAGCTATCGTGGTTGACTTTTGCCTCGCGGCAGATACTGTGCAGCAAGCAATCTTGCTTCGCAGCAGGGAAGATCGGAGCGAAGGCAAGAACGACAGGCTGGTAGAACTTCGACAATTGCATGAGCTACTCACACAGGCCAGTCTGCAATGTCGTCAACATTGTCACAATGGACAAAAGCAACTTGGCGTCGCATTTGAAGTCGGGGACGATATCGCGTTCCAGGACCTGTACAACGTCCACCGTGGCCTCAGTCGCCAATTTGAAGATATTGCGACACTCAGCCCGGGGGGGATCATGAGCTTAACACATCACAGAAACATGTGTTCTGTGACGCAAAGTGGCCATTACGAGGCCGTGCAGGCTATCATTCAGTTGATGGCACGAGTCAGTGCCGCGGCCGCTCCAGAACCGTTGCCATCGACCACTGTCGATACTGCCGGCCCGCTTCATGCATGGCTGAGCAGCGTCAGGCAGCATGACCCTGCTGGTTCCCGGCGCAATGCTGCGCCAGTCCAGCCAGCCGGAAACCATGGAACTCAGTCGCGACGAGGCGGGCAGACGAAGTCTGTCGCCTCTTCTGCATCAACTGTGTTCAGTGAACCCTTCGTGGGTGTGTCTTCGGCCACATCAGTGACCTCGGCCGATCCTATAAGTCTCGTCTCCGGGGCAGATAGATCTCGTTCGGTGATGACGATACCTGGGTACCGTTCGCAAGGCAAGGGAACAATGTTCTTCAGCCCCGGCAGGGTAAGCTCACTCAGTCTATGATCGGTATAAGTACTAAGGTGAGATTCAGGTGTTCGAGATGGTGCAGACTGAAATTGCTGGTTATCCCGCGCGAGCCTCTGGTCTCACAGGCCGCAACGTCAGCGTAGATGTGTTCGGACAACCCCTGATCTCTAAGAGAAGAGCCTTAATCTCCGTACACGCGGACGCTACATCATGTCGCGCTGTACCGATCACCAGCTACAACGGTCAAGGGGTCTCAAAATTCGGCGTAGTCAAAGCCTACCATTGCATCGTCCATACTAGCAAAGTACCGCCAGACCCATTAGCCGTGGAGGCACCCGACGTGGCAAGGCAGGAGGAGCCTATGCAACCTTACGCGATACGTATTGATGCCGACCCTGCGGCTGGCTGGATGCTCCACGAAACCTCACGACTTAATTTGGGTGATGAACAGAGAGTGGAACACTATACTGGCGTCAAGAATCTCGGGAGAGTCAATCGGGCTTCGATGCCATACCTCGAGCTACAACTCAGAAGGGTACGTGAGCTTCGTTACCCTCACCCAACAAAGGACTTCGGTGTCGAAGAAGCCCTACTTATTCTTTCGCGGATGGGACTTCCGTACAGGGCCGTCCAGCAGCAGCTCGCGACACTGAGGAACTAATGTAGCTTTGTAACGAACAGACGGACCGCTGCATCCGCCCCTCATGCCCGGCCGCTGATGTGTCAAAGTCTGCATTCTCTGATACGGAAGCCCCGGGTCAAGCTCGAAACATTCACGCGCTGTCCTCGTAATGGTATGGATTTTGCCGTCATGGTCGAGGTACTGATGCAATGTCGCTGCGAAGTTCCGAATCACTCATACAACATACCTACATTTCCATCGTCATGATCCGGTCCCACATCGTACATTCCCATGATATCTTCCGAACGCCTGTACTCCAAGCCAGAATTCCCGGGCATTCTAACCTTTCCATCAAGCCGTCCTGGACCCAGCAGTGGGCGCGTCGACGGGTGCCTCAGTGCTGCTGCTGACTTCTGCAGTCGCCGGCGAAGTGACTGTGGTCGCAGTTGTTTCCGGAGCCGCCACAGGCTCCACCCCCGTCCTCCTCGTCCGAATCCCCAGCACCCTCCTCAGCCGGTCTCTCGTCCTCTCCCCACCAGCTGCCGCCGCAGAACCGTCCATACTCGACTCACCTGCCGTGTCCGCAGCAGTCGTCCCGTGGATGCCCTGCGCCTGCGCCAGCAACGCGCTCTGTCGTCTGTTTCGCCCGCTCTGATTTTCGGACTGTTGCGTTTCGCGATACCGCCTTAACGCCTCAACCCTCTGCTCCCCACTCAAATTCTCCGGCCGCCTTACACCCATCACAGCGAACATTAAGCTCCTTCTCACGCTCGTCGGCTGCACCACGAGCGGCGGCGCTAACTCGTCGGCCTCGCCTGCTTCACCAGTAGGTCGTGGGTTGCCGTTCTCGTCTACCTCGCCTGCGGGAGCGGGACGGAGGTCTATCCGGCAGAGTGGGCAGGTTGAGGAGACGTTTAGGAGCCAGGGGTCGATGCATTCGGGGTGGAAGCGGTGGTTGCAGGGCAGGAGGCGCTGGTCTTGGCCTATTTCGAAGTCCTCGGTGCAGATGCTGCAGCCTTGTTGGGGGTCTGTTGCTGGAGCTGTGGAGGCGGCGGAGATGCCTTCTTCAGCATGAGGCTCGGCATGTGTATGGTCGCAAGTGGACGCTTCGCGAGGTGCGCCGTCGGTCTCCGGATGCGTCTCAGCATTGTGCGCTGCGTCCGCGCCGGCCGCCGTGCTCGCAGCTCCAAGCTCAACATCCCCCGGCTTCACTTCCTCCTTATCCCCAAACTTCACAATCGGAATGGTATCCAATATCGCCCTCCCCAGTCCCCTCGCACGACTCTGCCTCGGCCCCCGTCCAAGCATAGCCCTAGGTCCATACCGCTCCGGATGCCGATGCGCTCTGATTGCACCCGTGACAATGATAATCAGAAACAATCCCGTAATCACACCCGTAATAGAGTACAGTATGATCATCGCCACAGCCGTACTAGGACTCGGTCCAAACGGCCCATTTTGCTGCTGCGTCCCATTCCCTTGCCCTCCGCCTATCGTGCCGTTATTCTGCTGCTGCGAGGCCTTCACGTCCGGTCCGCCAAGCATGACGTACAACGGCTCCGCTCCTGCGTCTTGCATGTTCCGCCAGAGGTCCATGGCGTCGCCCATTGTGCGCGTGGTGAAGTAGTGGCTATACGTCCTCGGTGCGTTTGTGTCGTAGGCGCAGTAGTCGTGCGTCAGAGTGTAGAGCAGGATGGCGGAGGCGTTTGCGCTGAGGGCGGAGCTGAGGAGGAAGGGGAGGTTGATATTCGATGTCTGATTCTGGGCGTCGCAGGATATGAGGGCGATTTGGGAGGTGGGGAAGGAGGGGTAGGAGGTCGCGTTGAAGGGGAAGAGTTGGCCGGTGAGGCCTGCGGTCTGGAGGGGAGTGTCAGTCAATGCGAGACGGGTCTAGGCAAGGGTATGGGGACTTACTGGCAGGGCATCATCCGACGGAAAGGGCAAGATGGGGCTCAAGGCCTCCTGGTGCTCTCCTCGGGAGATAGCGAGTTGTTGCAGATTACTCCCACCCGCCTCGCCGCTCCAGTTGTAGGGTGCGATATCCTGCGCTGCTGTGCGCATGGCCAGTAGCAGGACCGAGATCAGTAGCATTGGAGCCATCTTGATCACTGCAAGTGGCGATCGTGTGTTCATCGTCGAAACGAGTTGTCGATGTAACGATAGCGACTTACATGTAGTAATGAGAGACATCAAGGATCTATTCAATCCGGCCGCGGCAGGCCGTATTACAAAGGTGCAGCTCTCCCGCAGCGTACCGCCATGGGCTGCAGTCAAGGAAGAAGGCGCAGTCAGTCTGGGCACACGCGATCAAGACTGGGGTCGACCCCGATGATGATGGCGGATACTTTGAGTTGCTTGGCTACAATTGGCGGGGGTGTGGCATGACTAAGACTCCAGGATCCGGGGCATGGAATCAAGACTAATTTGCATTGCGCGCAAGTTACCTTCAACTTGCTGATAACGAACTTTAATGACCACACCTGGTGCTACGCTGTCTCTCCAGCAGCGACAGCTACTTCCTCGACGTGCCGCGTGTTAACGGGCAGACCTCAGGCCGCTGCTACAGCTGGATGAGAACTCTTGCGCCAGTCTGAAGAGCAATCGCCAAGTCATAGGCGTCCGGATGTCGTCGCCGGATCTGCAGCAGAACGACGCTCCGTTGCGTAATCTCACGGCAGCAGCGTATTGAGCCACCGTCGCGACAATGCGGTCTTTCGAGGCTGTGCGCGTCAGACCTAGTCTCGAAGTCGCTGTTTGGCGTATTCGCTTTCGGCTTCCGGCTTACTCAAATCCCCTGCAGGCCTGACTGGCGTCCGGGTGTTCAGTGCAGCTGTTATGCATTGCAACGCGTCAACAGTCCGATGCAAGTCAGGCTGCGCGCGAAGCTTGTCATGATGTCGTGGGTATTCTTGCGTTAGGTCGCATAAAGTCGTATCTCGCAACCGGTTCGTCGACTCATCAAACTCATTCAGTCATCACTGCTCTCCTCGTCCGCAGCGCCATCAGTATTCATCCCCGACGTCCGCCTCCTCCCGTTACTTGGCCTCGCAGCCCCAGCTCCAGCACTCGGCCTCCCTCGTCTAGCAGCCTTCTCCCCAACCATGCCGGGCTCCTTCCACTCCTTCTTACAACTCGGACATTCCTCTCTTCTTCCCTGCGCAGCCCACATCTTGCCGACGCAATGATCATGCAACCGCGCCGCACATGCTAATTGAGGACACCTCTGTCCAACGGTCACAATTCCCTTACAAGCCGCGCAGAACTTGATGTTCTGGTGCCTCGCTTCCTCCTCGTCCTCCTCCCCGTCTTCATCAGGCGGGTCGTTATAAGTATCCACCAGCCACCCCCTCAACTCCATCAGCGCCCTCGGACTTAGACTATACCACCCCTTCCGGCTCTCCTCGAACCACCCTTCCTTCACCAGCCCCGCCAAGACTTTCTCGGCTTGGACCTGCGTAATGCACACCACCCTCGCCTGGCTCTCCTCCCCTTGTGTAGCACCCACGCCGCTCTCTCTCCCGCTCCCGACTCTCGCGCACTGCAGTGCCTCCTGTCCCGTCACAGCCATGACTTCCCTCGCCTGCGTATTGTTCGTCTCAAACATCCGATCCAGCACCCGTCTCAGGAACCCTAGCTCCTCCACCCCTAGATGCGTAGCCATCTGCGTGACGCCATCGCTTTGCACATTCACGAGCGCCCAGACTTCCTCACCGGTGCGGATTTGATGGATGGTTGACCGGATCTCGAAGTCAAAAGGCGAGATCGCTTCATTGAGGGCGGTGATGTAGGATGTAAACTCTTCTCGTAGGATGTCATTGGGAGGCACTGGTCGAGAAGGGTCCGCGGCTGTTTGGACCTTCGCAAGCAGCGTTTGGGCTTGCGGGAATGTGAGGGTTTGCGATGCGAGGAGAGCTTGCAGGAATGCACGGTGGGTGTTGTCGTACAGAGGGTTGTCCATGGCTGCCTGTCAGTCGTTGGCAGGTCTCTCAGACCTTCAGTGATGATGTGGGTGGGCATGTCGCGAACGAGGCACGAGATGTTTGAACATCGCGTGAAGCTGTCGGGTGAGCTTAGAGCGGACTGAAGTGGGGCCCGGAACTTGCCTGCCGCTATCCGCGCCGTCGGTTCACAGTCCCGATCTCAGTAAGAACGCTCGAGCACCAGCCCCTCGTTCCTGCTTGACTTGACACGACTCGGTGAGACTCCAGACTTGCCCCGACCAGGTCACGAAAGCTACACGTTCCATTGTTCGCCCGGCTTCATCCACCATCGATGTCTCACCTGTTCTCGTGTCCCATTATACATCAGCCTTGTGTGGCCCCAATGGCTACACGTCGGGCACGGCAGAGGTGGGGGCGATGGCGATATCTGCACAATGTGGAAGCGCGCCGAGGCTGGCGCGTGCGGGATCGTCTATTCCTCGATGGGAAGCGACGTCTGGCCCTACCTCTGGCGTGCTTGCAGGCGCCCATTGCTGCATGCTGGCTAGCCTTGTCATGCAGCGCGATGAATATTCATGTAGGGCTTCTGTGAGACTGGGAAGGTTTGTATCTTTCTCCCTATCTCTTTTCCTGTATCGTTCACTATCGAGCCTCTAAGAAGCACAACATAGAGGATAGAAGAAGCCCAGACTGTCGCACCTTCGAAGTACTGGGAACATTTATCGCGCACGAGACTGGAATACAGTGTAATACAGAAGTCACACCAGGACTCGAGAAACAGCCTTGCCTATCAGCTTCCTAGAAGCACGCATACATTGAGCCTAGTCTATCCTACGAGCTACCTAAGGGACTTCGGTCTCTCATCACCATGGCCGACTTCCTCAAGACAACAAATATATCCCTCTACACCCTCCCCTTCGCATGGCTCCTCTGCATCACCCCACGGATGTACAGCATGCGCCTCTTTACATCCTCCACCGGCCGCTCAATGGACACAACTCTTCCCCGCGGCCTCGCAGACCGAGCTCGCACCGAGGGCGCTGCCTTGACCGCCGCGACGCGAGCTCGGATCTTGCGAGCTGAAGCAGCACAAGCCAATGGGTGTGAGAATGTTGGGTACTTCGCTGCCGCGGTCGTGGCGGGGAACTTTGCGGGCGTGGGGAAGGGTTGGTTGAATGGGCTGAGCTTTGGGTATCTGGTTAGTAGAGTGGTGTATAATTGGGCGTATATCAAAAGTGAAGGGCCGAAGATGGCGATGGCGAGGACTGTGGTGTTCTTCGTGGGGCAGGGGATGATCTGGACGTTTTTCGTAATGGCTGGGAATCGACTGCGATGAAGAGGCTGAGTGTGCTGTGTACTGGAACAGTATATTAATCAGTCGACTTAGCAGAGTGATGCTGCGCTACAAGGGAGGAAGAAACAAGACTGGAACATGGGTCGATCCCTTACTAGCTATGATCCAGACAGTGCACTGTGCTCCTCCAGTCCGCACTCGGGTCGGCAGCTCAATTATACGGATGCACTGATACTGCGGAAGGTTGTGTCAGCGCGATGTCGGCCGAGTCGCCATGGTCTTCTAGTCAGCAGTACTACAAGATCCTACCGCCCGAAGCAAGCGCAGCGCTTACCTCAGACTGCCAGGTCACTGACTACGCCTCGCTATCTCACGGGTAATCACACGATGCCGTCGCCACAAGACTGGCAAGCGTGCCCGGGCAGATAAATCTCCGCTTGAACAGTGGAGCGAAAGCTGAGAGCCGAGGTAGCTAAGGCTCCGTCAGTTCGCAAGTAAAGGGCAGACAACGCCAGTCAAAAATGTCTAGAAGATGGGAGCACTCTTGGTCTCAGTATCACGCGACTCAAACCTCGTCCGCACCAGCATATCCCTCTACCTCCCAGAAGCTCTTTC
Organism: Cryoendolithus antarcticus; assembly: GCA_002077065.1. Taxonomy (NCBI): domain Eukaryota; kingdom Fungi; phylum Ascomycota; class Dothideomycetes; order Cladosporiales; family Cladosporiaceae; genus Cryoendolithus; species Cryoendolithus antarcticus. The sequence goes on from NAJO01000077.1 coordinate 106,878, forward strand.
AAAGCCAACGAAGCCACACCACTCCTTCCGGCCCCTCTTCAGCGTCTCATCGATGAAATCTCCCAGCGTCTCGCCCTTGTAGTCAGTATCATACCCATCCATCTCCGGACGCTCGCCAGCTTCCTCGCGATACTCGTCGCCCGAGCTCGCCCAGAGCCTTCCGCGGGCCTTATTCCCTACGAGACTGTCAGCTAAGCTCATAGACCAAGACATCACCTGATGGTGGACAATATCCCAAAGTTCCACGTTCCTCATAACTCCCTCATGAGAAAACAACCGCATCTTCCTTGCGCTAGAGCAGCGTGGAAGCGCGAAGATATCGAAAGCGAATCGCCAGGACTCTCTGATCGAGAAGTTGACGTCCCATAGCCATCGCGCTGTCATTAGCAGAGCAAGTCATCGCCATCATCTCCTTAGAGGCAGCATCGGATTCGAGAGAGAAGAGCTTTCGCTGTAGAGGTATGGAGCCTTCGATTTTGATTTGTAGCATTTGTTCACGCGTTGCAGGAGGAGGAGGGACTTGATGGAGAAATGGACGAGGATTTGGGAGGAGAGGAGTTCGGGGATGGAGAAGACTTTTGTTGCTGCCATGGTTTGTTCGAGGGATGGGTAGTTCGATGGGATCGAATAGCTGTGGATGGAACGAAGTGGAAGAGTGTAATGGTAAGCAGCTCTCAAAACAAAGCTCTTGGACACTCGAGACCGTGTGCTGTCAATGCACGCCACCAGCAGTTATCATGATCACTGTTACGCTCTGACTACGGTACCTGTGGGCTGACTCCCTTCCGCGCTCCGCTCTCGCTGGCTATTCAAGGTTGCAATCAACAAGGCTCACGTCTCAGCGCCTCTATCGGCCTGCCAAATGCTATGCTCGAAGCCGAACCCCAAGAAGCCGCACCAGTCCCGCCTTCCTGCCTCGAGAGTCTTCTCTACAGATTCGCGCAGCGTCTCGCCCCGGTAGTCGGTGTCGTACTGCATCTTCGTATTCAATACCTCGCCAATCTGAGTGCGCCACGCCTCGGCTGGCAGCTACCACGGCCGGAACTGACTCTTTGTGCCTGTGATCGATCAGCCACAGTTCGCTTGATACTCTCTGCTACGGTTTGGGCGACATACACTATAACGTAGTGCATTCCATTAGTCCGGCGTGGGATGACAGATGGATCCGCCTGGCGCTGGAGTCGGAAGCGAGGGTGAATGGACTAAGTATCAGCTTCCACGCGGAAATCCTGTTCAGGGACTTGTTGTAGAGTGGGAACGATTTCGTGAGCCAAGGGTTCAATACGATCGGTCCTTGGCGAGGATTTGATGGCTTGAGTCGGAAGAAGAGGGCCTCTTGGACAGTTGGGGAGGACTGGATTGTGGCGCGAAAGGTTTTGCTGACGCGTTGGGCGAAGAGGAGGGTGGAGGCGTGGACGTTGATCAGGATCAGGGAGAGGAGCTCGGGGAGGGAGAGGACTGTGTGGGCTGCCATGGTGTGGAGATGGGGGATTGTGTCGAACGGTGAGGAGTCGTGGAAAGGCTGATGGACGGGTGGGAGTGACGGTAAGCTGTTGAGTCTGCACAAACCTAGGCTCTGCAGCGAGATGCTGTCAATGCGCGCTGCTTATCACAGTGCCTATTGCTGTGCGAAATTTTCGTGGAGACCGTGTGCATAGGTCTCACGACCCAGCACCGAAGTTGTCCAGCCACACACTGTCCTTCAAGTCAATCCCACCGAGTACACCACGCTGTTGCCTGCCTTTCTCCGTAGTTTTAGCGAACGAAGTCCTCCAAGGTCTCGCCGTTGTACTTAGTGTCGTGTGTGTTCGTGGTCGAGCTCTCAGCGGGAATCGTCCAAATCTTGCAATGACCTTCGCAGCTACCTACGATCCTGTCAGTCTATCAGGTTACCATACAGGGAAGACATATCTTACTACGAAGTGTCAAGCATCGTATTGGCCTGATTAACAGGACAAGCGCATGTTTCTCGCTGTGAAGTTGTGGGAAGGCAGTGAAGGGGATGAGGGAAAGCTCCTCGAATGTTGGAAAGTGGCGGTTGTTGATCAGCCAAACGGGGATGGTGATGAAGTGATTCTTGTGAATGTATCGTGGGGCGTGCTGTCTAATGCAAGGGCGAGGGAAAGTCGTTATTGTTGGATTGCTGATGTGGAGATGCTAAATTGGAAGCTAAAGCCCACCGCTGAGCTGAAGGGAGAGTCCAGAGATCAAGGTGGCGAAGACTGTGCTTGGACTCCTGGCAGTTCAACGATCATAGTCGAGGCTACGCTAGAGGCATTGTGATGGTTATGTTACATGGGAAGGATGTGCATGGTTGGAAGTCGTTCCATGAAGGCAGACTGCTGCTGGCAAGGTGCATGGCACGAAGGCCTCCTACAGTGTCCTGCCAGCATGGTGACGTTCAGGTACTTCACCCGAAGCCTTTCGCCAGAGGTGGTACTCAGGATGCGATGTGCCATGTTAACTGCGGTTACTACACGGGATCTATGACTTTCTGTTGTGTCACATAGTCGCCGTACACATCGTAACCTGCGGCCCCAACAGGAGGTATCCAGGTACTCTCCTCCCAGTCAAAGCCCTCGTGGGACGCCATGTTTGAATTGCGCTCGAGTCGCAGCTTCCCAGCGCTGATGGTCTTGCGGAGGAAGTCATCTAAGACCTCACTCTCGTACTTGGTCCACGGGTCGCAGGTGTATGCAGTGGAGTACTACGAAACCCCTTTGTCGAAGCCCATCTCCTCCTTCCACAGGTCGAAAGCCATTTCGCCCTGCAGAGGTTTCGGCCCATCAGCCGTGTAGATCATGCAGTTTTCTCCAACCACGTCCGCATTGCTCAAGGTCGTGGCGTGTGAACACACGTACATTCTTTTTGCGCTTGAATGGGAGGCAAGCGGAAGGAGTCGAATGCGAAGTGCCATTGGAGCGTCCTCCGGATTTTGGTCCAGACTTCGTGAGGCTCAGTGAGCAGTGGATTGAGCGTGACTTCCGCATCGAATTCTGTGGAAGATTTGAGGCGAAAGTAGAGCTTCTCCTGCAGGTCCTTCGAGCGTTGGATGCCTGACTTGAACAGCGTATTGACGCGCTGAGAAAGGAGCAGAGTCTCCACATCAAGGTGTCTGAGGACGTTCCTGAGAAGCTCAGGAAGCGCCAGTACTTCAGCGGCGGCCATTGTGTCGGCAGTCTTTTCGTGCGTTGATGAATGTAGTAAGTCTCTGTGCACACGATGCGTGTTGACGATTGATGATGTTGGGACAGGTGGAAGCCTTGATGGGTGTGTGAATGTATCTTGGGGTTGGTGATGTGAAGTCAAGTACAGTGAGCAAACAGTAGTGAAAGTAAAGTCTTGCATACTTCACGCTCTTACTATGTGCCTGCCATTTCGCTCACACAGCACGTGCATTCACGTGTCTACGGGTGCAAGCTCAGCACTCACTCCAACCTTACATAACTTTCGTGTAGAGAGCGGATGGAACCTTCCAAACTTCTTTCCGATATCACCACGAGATAGAGCGTTGAGCTTCACCAGTTGTCTGTAACATTATATTTTAGTAAAGGGACCTCAATAGAGTGGAAATACGAACCGACATCACCAACGTTCGGGAGGTCGTTCCCAGCGTCGGTCCCATAGTGCGCACCATAATGTGCCCCATTGCAACAGTTCCCGTAGTAACTCTGGAGGAATGCTACAGTGTAGCCACCATAAGTCGATGTCACATTCTCCTCCCTGGTCTCCTTGATAACGTGGATCACTGGATCACGAACGCGCCAGCACATGATCTCCTCGCCCGACGGCGTTTTGTCGATGAATTGCATGTCCGTGCCGGGCGCCAGGCAATGCTCCCTTAGACTCCATGACAGCACCATGCGACGGGCGCTCGCAATCTTGGACATCTTCGAAACATCGAAGTTGAACGTCCACTTCTTGGTTGTGCAGGCTTTGCATGCACAATTGCCGGTCTGCTCGTGGAGATCACAGGTCGAAGGTGCATTCTTGACAACCATTGGATTGAGCATGTCATTCCCGTCCTTGCCCCTGCCTGCTTCCAAGCGGAAGAAGAGCTTGTCCTGGCAATCTGCTGAATTTTCGATTGTCGATTTGAACTTGATATTGACGCCTTGTGCGAAAAGGAGAGTTTTCATGTCGAGGTGTGGGAGTATCAACTCGAGCAACTCCGGCAGGTTGAAGACTTCCATCGCTGGGGTCTTGGCTTCCTCCCAGTGCGCATTGTATTGCTTGATATCGCGGCGGCGTCTCGAGACCTGTTCCAACCGGGGGTTCTTTTGGGCGCCATGCTGAGTCAGACACTTTCTGAGACGTGGGTGATGTGGATGGGTGATGAGTAGGCAACAGTAAGAGTGAAGTCGCGGGTGATGTTTTGGTCTCATCCTTGGCGTCGGCTGCACAGGAAGGATCGACGGAAGGTGCGAGATAAGCGATGTGGACGAAGGAGAGAGTGGAACCTCACCACCAGTGTCCGGGTTGCAGAAGTACGAATTATTAGCAGGCACATTCTTCCTAGCCTGCGCCCGGCTCTAATGGTCACTTGCTCGCTTGTGTAGCACGAGCAACGCGATCCTATCGAACCCTGAACTCGACTCTCAAGACTGTGCTACGATGTCCCGTCAGCGAAGATCAAATATAGGGAGATGTCAAACACTTACATCCAGTGCAATCAGGACCTCATTTGCTGCATCAGGCCCACTGCAACCGCCCTACCCATCTTGCCAGTGAAGTACCTCTTTCCGGCAGAGTACCACCCATCAACAGCTTCGATCCAGCCCGCACCTTCCCCATTAGCATCCTGCTCACCGACAGCCATCATGAACCTCGTACCCGCAACGGGATACTTCTCCCGTTTGCACCACGACAATGTCATCCTCCGCGCGCTTGCATCTGCCGACATAACCGTGAGGTCGAAGGCGAAGACGTAGTTCACGGGTTCAAGGAGTGAATCGAAGAGTGACGACTGTGGCGCAGTTCGAGGCACATGGTGGGAGCTGAAAAAGGGCGCCCGGCCGGAGTACTTGACAAGCAGCGTGTTGATCGCATCGACGCCGTCTTCATCCCTGTGGTCTTTCAGCTTGAAGAAGAGCTTATCCTGCAGATTCGCTGAACAGTCGATACTCGCTTTCCATTGCTTGCTGACCCGCTGCGACAGTAGGAGAGTTTTCATATCGAGCTCGATGAGGACTGATTCCAGAAGCTCTGGGAGATCGAGCACTGCGATGGCAGCCATATATGACGCTTTCGTATGTTCGTGGCCTTGCTCTTGGTATGTAGAAGGCACGGCAGCAGTCTCGTACTCCACGTGGCGTGAGTGGGTACTGTTTGTTTTTGAAAGGTGCACAGGCAGTGTTGTGTTCGGTATCGGTCTGTCGGAGGGTCAATACTTCTCATGTGAAGCTGTCAGCGGCCGAGTGAAGATTCGGCGATTTGGGCACGTGATTGTCACCTTGGAGGCTAACGAGAAGAGTAAGATGACCTGGAAGTGAATCTGCATCGTCCAACCGGCTCTTAAATGTTGCACGTGACCTAAACCAATTCGTACGTCTCATTCGAGATACAGACCAAGGCAATTGGAAGGCACAAAGGTTATAAGAGAATCAATGGAAGTAGCTTGCATACTTCACTTCCCCCTCCACTGCGTGCTTTCCGAACTCAAGCTCATCATCAATATCATTTTGCGCAAGACCTTACATCCAACTGCGAGCGCGCTGTCGATCGTCTTCACCGCAATGCACTAGCGCTATTATCGGATATGAGAATCGAACACCCTAACAAGTCGCCCAGACCGGATTCCTATCTATGCATCTGAGGCAGCGGCACCAGAAGCCTGCGGCGAGAAGTGTTAGTGACGATCAATCAGCATGCAGTAACATTTAGCCCTACTCGTAGAGTACACCCATCCCGCAACCTCTTCACCGTCGTAGCGGTCCTCGATGAAGTCCATGCTGTAGACTTCGGGCCAAGGGCACTTCATTGGGCCGTACCCGCAGAGGAACATCTTGCGAGCACTGGATTCCGGGATAAGAGTAGACAAGTCGAAGGCGTGGAGCCATGTGGTTCTGACGTCTTGGTGAGGGTAGTATTTCCTCTGCTCGTACATTCTAAATTTCGCCGGCCGCACCCTGCGGTGAATCAGCAGCGTATTGAGCTAGTCCTTATGCTCGCCAGGTTGCTGGCGGAAGAACAGCTTCTCCTGAAGACTGATGGACTGCTCGATTGTAGCCTTCCACTTCGTGCTCATGCGCTGCGCGAGGAGCAGGGTCTTGGGATCGAGGTGCGTAAAAACTGATTCGAGGAGCTCGGGGATGTTGAGAAGGGCTTCGCCGGAGGTTGTGGCGGCTTGGTGGAGAGCGGCTTCTTTGGCCGCTTTGGCAGCCTCGAGGCGGTGGCGCTGGAATTGAGATAGCCGGAGGACCTTGGGAGCCATGATTGATAGGAGCTCGAGCTATGAGGGTGTGTTACGTTGGTAGTCGGTAGTTATTGGGGGTGCCGGTGTAGAGTCGACAATGATTCTTGTGTAGCGAGTCGAGGAGCTTGGGCGACAAGCAAACTCGACAAGACATTCGTCGTACTCGCCGAGATATTCGTCATGCTCTCCGAATGGTTTGTCCGTGTTCACGACTCCCGACAGTCGAAATGTCGTAGTTTAGTTTAATGTCAAAATCGCTCGTGGTTGCTTGTAGCGGCGAACAAGATGGCATCCTCGCTAAATTGCATGAGCTTGTCCATATCCGAGGTTCTATGATGGCGTCTGCACCGTAGACTAAAGGATAATGCGTGGCAATCAAGGAATTACGTTCATGGGGGTTGGCCACAAACATTCGCGGCGTTCGAACGGCTCAAAACACACTCCCCTTAATCTCCTTAAAGGTCTTCACACTCCCCTGCAGCTTCTTAGCACTTGCATTGTCGCCTCGCTCAGTATGCTCGTGGATGTGAAGCTTGTGGTTCCCATTGCTTTGGAGCTCGCCCTGAACAACGTTCTGTCGTAGTATCGTGATTACCCCCTGGACGTGCTGCATTGCTGCGCCAGCTTCTTCCGAGCCTGACTGAAGATCTTTTGATGCGCGGAATTGGTCACGGGCGAATGTACGGGAGGCGTGGAGGGTAGGTGTGTCGCCTGCGATGTGTGAGTTCAAGGTGGTGGATCGCGTAGGGGACGGGGGTGTACCTCTGAAGGCTGTGTACGTTGCGCGGAGGAGGCGACGGTAGGTGTACAGTACTGCAGTCCTGTTGTCTGACTTGATTGCGGAGCCTGCTGCTCTTGTGAAGCGTGTGGCCATGACTAATGTAGAGTAAGATGTTTTGAGGAATAATGCCATACTCCGACACCATACGTGAAGTTCAATGACGGAGGTGCACAGACCATCTAATAAATCTCGAGGACAAAATAATTGTCTTGCAGCTACATAACTCCTTCACCACTGCAACACCACACGCATCACACAACATGGCGACCCTCCGACTCTCCGGCTCACTGCCAGCCCTTCCATCCTCTTGGTCTGCCGAGAAGGACTTCCTCCCCCTCTCCACCCTCACGCCCCCTACCTCCCGCGCCCTCTCCCCAGTGGGTCCTCACTTCCTCGCCCACGCCCGCCGCAAGCGTCACCACCGCACCTTCTCCGAGGATGAGAAGATTCAAGCCGCTTCGGCAGCAAAGTCTTCTTCACCCGAGCAAGACGATGCCGAAATCTCCGAGGATGAAGACCCAATGATGCTACAGCGCGAAGCCAAGGACTGGAAGACACAGGACCACTACGCTGTGCTAGGACTGAGCAAGTACAGATACCGCGCTACGGAAGAGCAGATCAAGAAGGCGCACAGGAAGAAGGTGCTGCGTCATCACCCCGACAAGAAGGCGGCAAGTGGAAAGGAGGAGGGCGATCAGTTCTTCAAGTGCATTCAGCGCGCTACCGAGATCCTGCAAGACCCTATGCGAAGGCGTCAATACGACAGCGTGGATGAGGCAGCGGATGTGGAACCCCCAAGCAAAAGCGACGTGCAGAAGAAAGCCGGCAATTTCTACAAACTCTACGCCCCTGTCTTCCGCGCCGAAGGCCGCTTCTCGAAACAGCAACCCGTGCCCGAACTCGGCAACGACAAGAGCACGAAAGAGCACGTCGAGCAGTTCTACAACTTCTGGTACGCTTTCGACTCGTGGCGATCCTTCGAGTACCTCGACGAGGATGTACCCGATGACAGCGCTTCTCGCGACCAAAAACGCCATGTGGAGCGCAAGAACAACAACGCGCGCAAGAAGCACAAGACCGAGGACTCAGCTCGTCTGCGCAAGCTGATAGACGACGCGCTAGCGCTCGACGAGCGGCCGAAGAAATTCCGTCAAGAGGGGAACAAGGAGAAGAATAAGAAGCGACTTGACAAGGAGGCTGCTGAGAAGGCTGCCAAGGAGGAGGCAGTGAAGAAGAAGGAGGACGATGAGAAGGCTGCCAAGGAGAAGGAGGCTACTGATAAGGCTAGTCGAGAGGAGGGCAAGAAGGCCAAGGAGGCTGCGAAGAATGCGGCGAAGAAGAATAAGCGGACTATCAGGAATGCTGTCAAGGATGCTAAGTACTTTGCTGATGGCGAGGCGACGCCGGCGCAGATTGATGGAGCGCTTAATGATGCGGATGCTTTGATCCTTAAGCTCGATAATGAGGAGATTGCTGCGTTCACGGCGAAGCTTGGTGGGAAGGATGCTAAACCTCTCAAGGAGGTGTTCCAGGCTGAGAGGACAAGGTTGGTGGAGGCTGGAACAGTGAAGGAGGGGGAGCTGAAGAGTTTGGCGTGAGTCCGCGAGTTCTAGGAGCATTGACTTCATGGGTCCGCAAATGGCAATTGAGTCGAGTCGTGGTCCAGCGCGGTAGGCGTGCGAAGAAATAGGCTGTGCGATAGAACCCGAGTTACTCCCTGCGCCTCGACACATTTCCATAGCCCACTGGTGCGTCTCATGAAAGGTGTCATCGCCTCGATGCTAAGCACGAGCGTCACAGTGACAGGTTACGCGCTATCTAATCTCAAAGGTCACTGTCGTCCGCGTCGGCTGTTCGTTTTGCCACTTTATGGCTTCACCGTTCATTGCATTGTGGATGTACGCCTCGCCGATAAGCTCATACCAGTACTTGAGCCTATCCTGCCCAGGAGAAGATCCCTCAGTCATTGAGTCGCTGGGAATTCCTTCTGTTTCGGGTTCAGTCCCAGCTGGCACGGGCTTGATTCTTTGTTCTTCGGTATCACTTTCTCCTGTATTGCCAATTGGCTCTCCATTCGAGGCTTGTTTAGCGATGAGTGCAAGTTGTGGATGCCGTGTCTCGTCGGAGACATCGGACATATTGGAAAAGAGATTCTTCCACATATCGGTCAGCTCTCGAGGGTAAGTTTCGACGGCACCAGAAAGAGTGCAAGTGGCAATCGCTGACGGCGCCTGATTGCAGAACTGGTAGAGAACAAGACTCGCGAAAGCTACCACAACTCCCGAGAGGACGGACTCATTCAGTCTGTACCAGCCGCTTCTTCCAGACAGCTGTGAACCAGGTTTCGGTCAAGCACGTGGTGCGCCTTGTCTAGCTCGAATAAACATCGCGAGTGACCACACCATAGCTACGCACGGGAGATTGTCGTAACGGGCATCCAGGGAATACTGGTGCGAAAAGCGTGACGAGATACAATAGTTTGGGCGATGGCTGGTCTTCGCGAGGTGTTCCAGCATCATCAGCAGACCAGGCTTCACCTGTGATAGCTGCTGTCTTCCTCTGTTCTAATTTGCTCTTGCGACATTCCTCCGCGGCTCGGAGAATCCTCGCTAGCTTCTTCGTGCCTTTCGTAGAGTCATGTACTCGATCATCCTTAGTATGCTCATTGAGATGCGAACGGAGCACAACAGGCACACTACACCCATATAGTATGCAAACGAAGTCTCGCTTACTGGCTTCCTTGGGAGTGAGGCCCAAACGACCCGCCTTTGTCTGAACCAAGCAGCGGTTCCAGATGACCTATTGGACTCTGTCCAGGAACCGGGTCACCACTTCACTTCTTTCCTTGCCAGATCCACGGTTCATGAGGATGTTCGTGTCGATCTTGTTGTTCTGTGGCTCGGATATGAAGACCATCCTGCACGCGCGCTCGAAGTATGCGGGCGCGTTTCGACCATCCTGATCGCGATCGGCGACAAGCGTCCTCCAGAAAGTCTCCCATGCTTCGTGGTCCGGCGGAGCATTCTTCTCGCCGTCCCTTTGCTCCCATTTGGCGTATTCCAGCCATTCGCCAGGTATGGTGCCAACCTGAGAGACTGCTTCGATATGTTCCAATGTGTCTAGAATGAATCCTGCGACAAACATGCTACAATGGCTTGGCCTCGTGATTATTGCAAATGAGTATACATCTAGGCCTCGTGTTCCAGCTGCACTATAGGCGCGTACGTTATCATCTGGATAGCCGGTCAAGCCATCAGCGTTCTCTCTTCTCAATCTCCAGGTACGGGATATCTGTCCATCGGCAGCGTTGTCGTCTTGAACCTTTTTGAAAGGCACCTTGTCGACAGTGACGATCCACGATGGTAGTTCCGCCCGAGGTTTAAATCTTGCAGTACTAGACGACGTCGATTCTCGTTGCGATATATTCTGCTCATTGTCGGCATCGAAGCCTGGTGTCTGTGATATTGGTAATTCATACTCCGCCGTGAAAGTCGTTGCCCATGGTCGACAGATGATGTCCAGAGCTCTCGCTCTGTCGGCTCTCCAGATAACAAAATCGACCAATCGGGCGTAACCTCGAGCACTGGCGCCTCGTAAGTGACTAGGTAGGCTTCGGAATTTCTAGATCGGAAGAACTCCTTATATCTCTTGACAATCTCCCATCTTCGCATCATCTCGACTGATTCCGTATTGATATGTCTGGGCACGACCTCTGTTCGCTCGCGATTGGCATCCTTTGCAATGGCCAGCAATGAGAATACAACATCTCTGGGGTCGGTTACCTCAAAGCTTGACAGTCGGTAGACTAGATTCTCTCGTGTGGCTATAGGCTCTCGTGTTAATGGTGATGTACGAAATAGCGCGTGTGTAGCGTTCACCAGCTTCACAGCTTCCGTTGTGGACATCTCCTCAATAGGGACATGTTCCGCGAATGGAGGCTGCGCAGTATTGGACAGGCGTCGCATGGCGATTTGCAATGTATCTAGGAACGTGACTGCATCAGTAAAGTCACGCCAATCAACGAAATCAAAGCCACAATGAATGGTCGCTTTGCTTGCTAAGGCAACTTCCTGCACTATTCAGCGTCTTGAGAACCTGCGGTCAGCTGTCAATTGCAGGCCACTATTGGTAGTCCGCTTCATCTGGTGTGTCATTACCAAGGTCGCTTCATGAGTCGAATCAGGTGGTCCCATTGGGGCAGGTGGGTCAGATCATGTTTCCTGATGAACTCAAGAGCAGCCTTGCTAGACTCGTCGCCGGTTCCTAGCCAGATACAGACATTTGTAGCGTTGCCGTACACATCGGCCATCCGTCCGACTTGTATGTTCCGTTCTTTGACAGTGTCTTGGTCGATGCAGATGCGATCGATCCACAGGTCACGAGGTCTATCAGGTTACCGGAGCGCTCGCAGTGCTTGAGTAAGTGACGCTGAGATTGACATGTCGAATGTTTCTGTTTCATGTTGCAATGTGTCCACGACCTTGATTACACCCACATCGCCGTCTCGGCCCCAGCACCATGACAAAGCCTCGTAGGGGAGCTTGGAGAAAGTAGAATCATGCGGATCACGGTCGCCAGAGGAGCCATTGTATGGGTCCATCATGATGACTTCGATCGTGACTGTGTCCTCTGGTCCACCATTTCGCAATCGCACGATACGTAAGTCCTTTTCCGGGAACTCGAGTGGGATTTGCTTGTAGTACGCCATGGTTAGGATGGCTTAGCAGACTTGCTGTAGTGATGCAAGAATACTGGAGCCAAGTGTACCCGCATGTAAAACTGGGGTTTCGTGTCCATGTCCTCGAGGTCGCCTTATGGTAGCCGGAAGGCATCCAGGCATGGCGAGTGTCTCATGCAGTAGTTGCTAGGACCTACATGATGATACAGCCGCGAATGGCTGGTCACGAGCATGGTAGGGTCGATCGACAGTTGTGCATCGTCCAATTGAGACTGGACGCGGACCGATGCTGTCACGCAGCTGGTACTTATCTCTGTATATCATCAGTGAAGTCCTCGGGCATCACAGCTGGACGCCATGCTCCATGCTAGAAGATGCCACCCGGATTCGGCAGGTTCAACGACGATGCTTGGGTGCGGTAGAAGTCTCGGACAGTCCGTGCACGCAGACAACGCGTGCACGCTCTTCACGACAACAACGCGCTCTCTTTATTACGCGATAACTCAACAACCGCCACAGCATGGAGGCTGCCCTTGAAGAACTAGCATCTTCAGGTGGTGGCAATATTGCTGCTACAGCCAGGAAGCATGGCGTGCACAGGAGCACCCTTAGCAAGCGGTTCAATGGAAAAACTAGCTCGCTGGCTGAGGGCATTGAATCAAACAGATTTCTCAACAACGAGCAAGAAGAGACGCTTATCAAATGGATAGCAGGGCAATGTCACCTGTGTCTTCCACCAACAACAGCTCTTGTCAATAGCATGGCAGCACAGCTCGCAGGACGGCAGCCTTCAGCTCGCTGGACTTCAAGATTTGTTGCAAGATATAGACATATCCTTGACAGTCGATTTCTCAACACTCTTGATCTCTCACGCCACAAGGCTGACTCAAGGGCTTCCTATAAGCATTACTTTGCTACTATCAAAGGCAAGATGGAGGAGTATGAGATCCAGGCCGAGAATATCTACAATATGGACGAAAAGGGCTTTATGATAGGCCAGCTACAGAAGAGTCGAAGGATCTTCACAAAGTCGTCAGATGAGCACAAGAAGGTCATCATGGCAGGCCAGGATGGCTCACGAGAATGGATCAGCACCATTGTCACAATTTGCGCAGACGGGAGCGTTCTATCGCCAGCAGTGATCTATAAGGCTGCATCTGGTGAGATTCAAGACTTGTGGCTTGACGGATTCGAGCCTGAATTGCATCACTGCCTCTTCGCAGCTTCACCAAATGGCTGGACGTCTGACGAGCATAGTGCAGCCTGGCTTGAAGACGTGTTCAATAAGGAGACAATTGTGAAGGCTCGACGTCGATGGAGGCTGCTTTTTGTCGACGGCCATGGCTCTCACCTTAACCTCAACTTTGTCAATCGATGCCTAGAGCTCAAGATCTTGTTGGCGTGCTATCCACCTCACTCTACGCATAGGTTGCAGCCCTTGGATATTGGCTGCTTTGCAGCTCTGGCCCAGCGATATAGCCATACCCTTGACGAGCACATCAGAGCTCAATTTTGCTTCACAGGCATGAAGAAGAGTGACTTCTTCAAGCTCTTCTGGAGGGCATTCAATCAGACGTTCAGAACAGAGGTTATTGACTCGGCTTGGCGAAAGGCTGGCATCCAGCCCTTCAATCCTTTGACCGTGCTAGACCAGCTGCCTCCAACTCCTAAGCAGTCACACATCCCTGAGCAGCCCATAATGTCCAGTCCAATCAGTGCGTTTGATAGCCCGTCAAATCGTCAGAGGATTAGAGGCAGCATTGGTCGTGCAGTCGCATGCAGTAGTCCTAGGACACAGAGGACTATCAAGAAGCTTGGCAGAGCATATTATCGGACGTCAGGCGATCTCAAGATTGAGAAGCTTGAGAACAAGCAACTGAGAGAGTCTCTAGCCCTTGCCAAGCGTCAGAAGAAGCGGCAGAAGCGCCTATTTGAGCAGCTGAGAGCTGACGAGCATTCTGCAACGTTGTTCCTAAGTCCATCCA